>MU182292.1:122678-140945 GCA_016904865.1 Pissodes strobi | reverse complement strand
AAAAAATTTTATAATAAAAAGCCGAGATATTAAACTTTCACTGTTTATGCAAAACATAATTTTAGACCCTATAAACTAAACAAACGTTTTAAGAAACACATTTTTGATACTAATAATTAAGAAAAACCTAAAAATATAGGAACTTCCAGAAAAAATATAATACCAATATTTTTTCTAGAAACATTTTGGCCCTTATAAACTTAAAAATACTAATGCACCAGAAAACTTTTGGATTAGTATAAATTCAGTCATTGTGTTTATTATCTCCAGAGCGGCCATAAGGATTTTACTTGTTAAATGTTCACGCCTACAGTTTTCCATCTAATGTTCAGGTTGTTCCAACCAGGACTGCACAGGGGTTTATTTCTGACCTTCACTGTATTTTTAAAACAAGCCAAAATAGCTTTTCGATGTATTTGCTCTGCTAAATTAAAAAAATGGACCAAAAAAACATTTGAACCAAAAACAAAAGACTTACGCCATGAATTGCTTTTTAATTGGAACACCTTGTACTAGAGAATCACGATTTGACTTGATTTTCAAGCTACTTGACTTGACTTGACTTGATATCAAGTCAAGATCAAGTCAAGTATTTGTTTTTGAAATTCAAGTCAAGTCAAGTAGTTACACATCAAGTAACTTGAAAATCAAGTTTTTCAAGCTAACTACTTGATTTTTCTTGGAAAAATAGTACTTTTTTGATATTAATCTGATTAACTGTCAAAACGGAATAACATTAAAAATCTATCTACATATAGATTTAATCTTTTATTTAAAACACATCTAAAAACGAAAAAACTCTAACAAACTCAGTTTAATAATAAATGAAATAATATGAAATAAAAATACGAAATATTCTGAATTCTGACAATAAAACAATAGAAAAACAACAAACATGAAAATGAATATCTAAAATAAATCTTTAATATCCTCATTTGCCATCCATGACTTGAGACACATAAGGCTTCTAATGTCGCCTAATCGATTTCTTGTTTTGGCCAGAGTTAAGGCAGCTCTAGAAAAGTGCCTTTCAACTGAACCTGAAGAAGCTGACGTTGCCAAAATGTCTTTGGCCATTGCGGCAAGGTTTGGAAAAATGCATTCGTGTCTCTTCCACCATTCTAAAATAACTTCAGTACTGTCAGCTCTTGGGTCAGAAATATATTTGTCAATTTCGTAACGCCAGGCCATATCGTCGTCTGCATTATGGGCAGGTTTTCTATTAAACAAACTTAGTAGACCTATTTCAAACTTTTCGACACTACTATTTTTACTAGGGTTTGAAGATGCTGCTACTTCAAGTGATAGTTCAGAAATTTGCAGAGAGTCAGCCCTAAAATATTGTGCTTTAAAAATATCTTCAAAATGTTTAATAGCTTCTATCTGCAACTCTTTTCCCCAACTTGTATTGGAGAATGTTTCCACTTTATATCGGGGGTCTAAAATCAGGACAACACAGTACATCCAGTTAGTTCGTTCGTAATGTTTAATGATTTTGTCCCTTGCCGCTTGAATACTATTTATAATCTCTTCATCGATTTCATCTCGATCAGGTTTATTGTCAAGTTCCATAGCCCACGATTCTAGTCTATCCAGCAACATATTAATGCCGATTATTACCCTGGGTAAAGTAGCATATGATTCACCTTCTGAAATTATGGAAATACTCTTAAAAACATTAAGGTACTGGCAAATTCGTTCAATTAACGACCATTCTGTGTCGGTTGGCTTTAAAGTTTTTAAATTTTCTACATTATCACAAAGGATGTTAAGTGCGTTTCTCATATTTAGACTCCATCTCAACATGTCGAACGTGGAGTTCCACCTTGTTATGACATCAAGTTTTGGCATAAAAATTTTCAGTTTTAAAGTGGTACAAAATTTGTCAAAATCTTCACGTAAATGTTCAGAGTTTTTTAATTTTTTAGCAAGGGAATGGATTTTTCTCACAGAAGAGGGCGGTACTTGGCAGTCATCATCATCATCATCTGATATATGTGTCAAAATGTTGGCGGTTTCTTCAAGCTCAGAATCAAGGATTTTCATAAAATCTCTAGCTGCCAAGTTTAAGATGTGTGCAAAACATACAAAGTGGATATTTTTGTATCGATTTCAGAAATATGCGCTTTAAGTTCTCTGATGAACGTAAAATTACTATTTGTAGTGTCCGTAGTAATACCTTGAACGCATTTTGTAACATCGTAGAATTGTAATACTTCGAAAAATATGGCCAGTATGTTGCCCATATGCTGGCACAAAATCTAGAAGGATGCAATGAAGTTTCCAATTTTTATCGATAAAATGGGCGGTAATACCATAGTACCCTTTCATATTAAAAGAAGACCATCCATCGATTGTGAACGAGATTTTTGAATTGCATGTTTTCAAAAATTACTTAATTGTTTGCTGCGCTGCTGCAAATGTTTTTAATGTCAAATATTTCATTTGATTCCGACCAGGTAGAGTTGCCTTTGGATTTAGAAATTTGTACATTTTTCCACTTATAGCATCTTCAAAACAGTTGAAAGGGAGATATTTCTGTGCTATATATTCCACAAGTAGTTTTTGAAATTTGTCTTGTTGGAAGTTTTCTGAACAACTAGTGGTCTGCAAAATAAACAAAACTTGAGTTAGTAAAATGCAGCGCAAAGTGCAAGAATGTTTACGTTATAATATCCCACTTTTAAATGAAAAAGTAAGTAATTTTTTTGAAATGCCCCGTATAAAAATTTATAGCATGTCCCACAATTTTGAATAGAATGTCTTAAAGTCAATATGGATTTTTGTAAATATACTCTGATGAGTTTTATTGATGCAGGGTGTCCAAAAACTGCTGCACCGACTTCAAAATCAGAATTTTAAATGAGATATCATTACACAATTATATCGTCAAACAAAAATTATGTTATATAATAAAAAAGCGGTTCTAAAGTAGAAGTCGACAGTAGTTCTTATATTTAAAAAACTTTTCGAATTGTTATCAGAAAGTTGTAATTTTTTCCGTTCAAGAGTCGCCTTTTATTTAATATTTTGATATCTCGCCTATCTCGGTATTTATTAATAATTTATTAAACCTTTTTAATATAGAATAACTTTTAAAATCAAGGAACCTATAATATCAAGGAATCCAAATTAAGCATTTTTTTTTCTAGCATATCATTCTTAATCTGTTTTTTTTAAAGATTTTTCAAGAAGGGATAAAGTTAGAGAAAAACAAATGAAAGATTCGTGATCCTTGATCCCGAAATTATATAAAACGATAACAAACTCAAGTTTTTATGGTCCAGACTAAAATTGATCATTTTTGTTCAATTAAAATGAACTGATCCGAATTTTGAAAAAAATAACTTCTTAAGGGGTTTTCGTGATCAAGGAATCCAAATTAGGCATTTATTTTTTTTTTCTAGCATGATTCCTTTATGTGTTTTTTTAAAGATTTTTCAAAAAGGGATGACGTTGGAAAAAAAAATTAAGGATTCTGGTGCAGCACTTTTCGGACACCCTGTATAAATAAAATTCTAATAGGTAATTTAATTTTTTTTGATTGCCAAGAATCTTTTAAATTATTTTTTTCTACATCCTATAGTTTCTGAGGAAGAGGTACGCCCCTAATAAAATGCCCACCCTGTACAATTATTTACTATTTAGTTTTAGCTCAAATCTAATTATTATTAATTTTTTACCTTCTCAAGCCAATTTGTAATTGTGCTACGCCTATTCGAACTGCCAGAGGCTTCTGCCTCGGAATTAGGTGGGCTGGATCTACCAAAAATGTTTTCGTAGACTCTATGTGTGTAGCTTGCAAATGCCTCCTTAGTGAAGATGTTCCACAGTTTTTCATTTTTAAAACTGTATTTTTTACGACAGATAGGGTACATTTGCCTCGTTTGTCAGTATTTTTCTTACTCTTAGGACCCTGCTCGATTATGAAATAATCCTTAATTTTATTCGTTTTATTAGATACACTTTTATTAGCTTTAACTCGTTTTGCCTTTGGTGGCGCCGACCCTGCACTTTCTTCTTCTGGTTCGGTGTCACAGGATTCTGACACTTTTTCATCTACGATATATTCTGAGCCGCTGCTTTGAAAAGGTTCCGACTCCATTTCTGACAAATCACTTCTTAAATCAGACATAATAATTCTTTTGCGGTCGCCGTTTATCCTTGAACAACGCTGCCCTACTAATAGCACGAGCACGTCATCGAGTGCCTGCTTGCTGTGTGAATCCCCTATTTAACCTCGGTGAATCCCCTATTTTAACTATTCGATGCGCATTTCACAGATCACTATCAAGTAATATCAATTGACTTTACTTGATATCAAGTCAAGTAGTTCAGTTCGAAAATCAAGTCAAGTCAAATATCAAATTTTCAAAAGCTTGAGTTTTCAAGTCAAGTCAAGTCTTTAAGAAAAAATTCAAGCTACTTGTCTTGATGAATCTCTACCTTGTACATTACTACATTTTTGGACTCTAGAGAAATCTACATATTTCGTGTATAATATCATATACCTGGTCTTTAGCTGTTTACGAAATATTGGCAGTTGAAAGTCAAGCACCTTGACACCTTGACAGGCTCAAAAATCTAAACTGCACGAAATCAATTCGAAGTTACTGCCATTCGATAGCTTATGAAAACCTAAGATATGAATGTGCAAATCGTTTTTTTTTATCTAGTGCGGTCTAGATTTTAGAGCCTGTCAAAGTGTCAAAATGCCCGACTTTCAACTGTCAATATTTCGTAAACAGCTAAAGATAGGTATAGGATATTATGTGTTTAGATTACCCTAGAGAGTCCAAAAATGTAGTAATATACAGGGTGTTCCATTTAAAAAACAGTTTATCCACGGCGTAAGTCTTTTGTTTTTGGTTCAATTGCTTTTTTTTCCTCAATTTAGCAGAAAAAAAATACGTCGACTGGTTATTTTGGTTTGTTCTAAAAATGCAGGGAAGGTCAAAAATAAGCCCCTGTTCAGTCCTCGTTGGAACACCCTGTACCTACTCAGATAATGGCACTTATTTGATAAATAAATAATATTTTGGAGTTTAATAAATATTTTGTAATGTTGTCAAGTTTATTGAAAATTAATATTCTCTTCTTTTTTTATGAATACGCTTTTTTTTGCTATGTGTGAAATATCGTAAAGCAGGTAAAATCCAATATGGTGGTCATACGGAAAAACAAGTTGATGACAGTTCCAAAAAAAAAATGAATATTGCATATAAGTGTACGTTAGGTCGGAACATACAGATAAAATAATATATAGCAACACAATACCAGATTTATAGACATAAAATCAATCAATATGAAAAGAATTCCTAAATGATCTAAAAATAATAAATAAGTATTAAGTTTGAGCTTAAATTATTTGACACTACTTTCCTATTTTAAACAACCAGGAAGGTTATTAAAAAATTATTTTTAATTTTCATCTTTAATAGCTATTTATGCAACCACTGACCAGACCATATTTTGTGTAACGAGTGTATTATTACCGAAGTGGCGCAGGGAGATCCCGTAAAACCATAGAACTTCTTCACAAAAAGTGTTTCCTAATTTTGAAAATTTAGCAATCTTCTGAAAATAATAAAACGTTTTTAAAAACATCAAATTCAAGGATAGATACTTTGTGTAGAACTTTGTACATCGAGTTGCGTAAAGTTTTACTTTTCTTTACTAGTTACATAAAGTAAGACTTTTCAAAACTGTCAGTTATGAAAAGTGTCACTTTATATGCCAAAATTAGAAAAATTGTTATTATATCTAAGAGGATTTGCCATCGATTGACACAGCCGAAATCTAATAGAAAAAAAAAACGAAATAAATGACTTCTCATCAACAAGTAAGTTTCAACTTGGTGGTGTTGCTGGAGAACCCTAAACCCCACAGACAAAAAAATTATAATACCACCATCACTCCTGCCGGCCATCGATACCGAAAGCTGCAACTGTAACACCTGCCCTGTAAACACCTTTCCTCCGTGTTCCTTCTTCCTCGTACACCCTTCCAACCGATCGCTCCATTTCATTTACATCATCAATAAAACCATTTGAACCCCCGAAGATCAGCGTCAGTATTCAGACGAACGCGGCTAAAGGAACAGCGGTAAAAATGAGACCTACGGCCAGTACAACGTGCGTTCAACGCGTAGCTACGGCTTTTATAGTAATCGCGAATTTGTCAATGCTCCAAATTATCGCAAGAGCTGACGATATTTACGAGGAATCGACGAAAATTAATAGCGCAAATGACATAGTGACCCAAACGAACGAATTGATTAAAGATGCCGATTACGATTTGATGATGTTGAGTAAACAAGTGAAGGCCTTGGTAGAAAGGAGAACAGAAGACTTGAAGAGCATCGAGGAAAGTGTGAGGAAGACCGTGTTTAACGGTCCGGAAGTCGAGGAGTTAAAGGATCAAGTCAGAAGTTTAAAGTAAGTGTATGTCCCAAAGTTATTCCACTAAAGCCTGGACTAAACTATTTTAATATATTGAACGATATTCTAATACTATTTTATATGCACATCAGCCTAATGCAGTCAGAGTTTAAGAAATTATCACATCTTGTTTTTATTGTTGGCAATCATTGTCAAGCAGGTGTAATTTAAATATTAAAAGCAATTATTACTTCATTAAACAAATCTTACACCGAGACAATTTGAGCCGGAGCATAATTGTTTCCTTTGTAAGAAATAATTTATTTCATTTGGGTTTGAGGGTAATTTCGGGACGTTTCTGGTCGTACTGTTCCAGACATAAGTTAGATTTTTAGGGAAATCTAATAAAACATTTACGATTTAACTTCTATGTCAGTATTTTATAGGGTACCTACTTAAACGTCGTTATACTCGATTACATTATTCGTCTTAATCTTATATTTTCAAAAAATGCTTAGTTCAATTTGAGACCGGTGATTAATTTTGTGTGTTTTTTTAAGCCAGTTAAAGACTTTATAAATATATAAGTGCACAAATTTCACGGTCTGTAGACTAGAAGATAAGCTTGGCTCATCATGACCACAGAACTCTGGTTGAAATTTTTAATGAGAAAAAGCCATCATAATAGTACGTACTATTGTCATACGGTTGTAATTTATTTTAAGTGCCATTGAAATATCCACTCGCCCAAACAAACGTTTGAAATATTTTAATTTTTATTTAGAATTCTCCTGTTTCTCCTGCTGTATTTACAATTAAATTATGATTTGGTACTTGCTGGTGATTTAGCTACATCACGAAACTAGATGCCATGTTCGGCAAGGGGTTTTATTTAACCAGGAGGAAATTCGCACAAGCGAATGTCAATGAATCTATTCATAAAGGGTCAAAATTGTACAATTATTTCACAATTATTTCACCATTTAATCGTAGACATAATTATACTCGGGACATACCTATCTATCTTGCACCATGTTTGAATGCACTTGATATATACCGAATTGCCCAATTGAGGATAAACATCACTAATATTCGAAAGTTATTGTTTGTTATTGTGTTTATTTTGTTAAATTATATAAATAGGTCTAATTTCCGCATTAAAATTGTTCCTGTAGACATACAATCAATTTAAAGGAAGAACACATCATGGCCCAGTAGATTATTGCGTTGCATTTACATAATGTCACTTAATTTTTTTTTTCATTTTAATTCGAATTTAAGTTTTGACGATAATAAATAATATTTTGAAATTTTCGAAATTATCCTTTTTACGTCAGTCAATTTAGCCGAAAAAAAAAATAAAACAAATTCTTTAATAAGAGTCCTTGTAACGTGCTCGTTTGTCCATAGAAAAAATGGTTACCGATTTTTTTATTATTTCAGTAGAGTTATGTTAAGAAGATCACAAAATTATATTACCCAAATATTAAAACTAACTCGTGTCCTTACTTAAGATGTCTAAATAATTAGCCAACACATTTCCCTAATTTAAATAACTCATTCCTATTAATCTACTACTGAAAATTGATAAAAACGTTAGAAAAATCAGCTTGCATATTGAGGATAATACTACGACTATAGTATTTCTACCAAACATATATTATCTCCCAGACATGTGTAGGGGCAAAGAAAATTTTACTATGACGTAGTAAATATTTCTTTCAACGTATTTCATGAGTTTATATTCTTTTTATCCGATCGGACGAAAAACGACACCTTTCCGATATGTTTTCTCACCGCAAAAGTTATGATTCCAGTATATTGTATTCGTTGCTAGGCAACATGCAATAACTGTACAAGAATAGAAAATAACTGTCCGGGAATATAACATTCCCGTCCTAGGCCAGGAATGTAACATTTCTGTCATATTCAAACGCCTTGTTTGTCAGATCTGACGTCTATCAAAAGTAACATTTAGCCGTAGTTTCCGTAGCTACGTAATAAACTTCAAGCTCGCTCGATTCAAAACTTGATATTATGTTGAGTTTAAATTTAAAACACCGTTTTTATTTAGAGTAATATTTGGCTCTATTTATATAAGTACGTATTCTCTAATTAATTTCGATCGGATAAAAAATAGTATGTGCAACTCGTAGGAAAAGCATATTCCTGGACTCCTGTGTTGCTGGCCTCGGCTGCGCCTCGTCCAGCAACTACCACAGTCGTCCAGGAATATTTTGCTTTTCCTCCTAGTTACACAATATACTATTTCTTAAGGCAAACTATTATATCTATCCACCTCTTTGTCAGGAATATCTTTCAAAATCGTAGTTATGGATACGGACATTGTACAGGGTGTCCGAGATAGGGAGCCCTGTCGTTTTATCTGGGAAACCATAAGAGAAACTTAGAGAGCAAATATCAGTACAAAATTTCTTGATTTGCCTTGAAGATTAATTAGCTTAATTTTAATTTACACAGGGCGTACAGTTTAGCACGCGGTTTATCCTGATGCACTTTTATTTTAAATGAGGTACTCAATGTATTATTACAGATTTAAATATATCTTTATAAGCAAGGATAACAATATTAAATAATATTACTCTGTCTCGTAAAGTTTCTGATATATAGGCATTTATTTTCAGGTTTTTTACCAGACTAAAAGAATTAGATATTTTTGTCAAAATTATACTTAATTTTTATCAGAAATATTATTATACAAAATTGTTCCAAAACGTTAGCAAAATAAGAAATTGTAGAAAACAAATATTAAACAAATTTACATTTTTAGTTTTACATTCTTGTAAACGTTTCTATCTAACTTTTAAAACATTTTTAGTATCTTAACAAGGCGGCTCTGAAAGAGAAAAGAAACCGTAAAAAATAACAAAAAGTAAAGTGTGTCTCTCTGTAGTAAAATTTTCTATTTATTTTTTTCGAGAAAAAGCCATTCAAAGTCTTCATGTTTAATAATTAGTATTTTATTTGAATAGTACCTGGTACCCGTGACTTCGTTCGCGTTAGGAGATATATCACTCCCTTGCTCATTACCCTCTCCAATACACAAAAATGGCATAACATGTAAAAAATTTAACAAAAATTAGGTGTTTCGCGGTTTTCCAAAATAGCAAATAGTTTTTGAGAATTTTTTTTCTTATCTTCTCAGGTCGCGTCGTAACAACGATATGCATGGCAAGATTCAATACAGGGTTAATTTTCACCCCCTTGTCCTTACCTTCTCAAATAAAGGAAAGGGGTGAAAATTAAAAAAAATCACGTGTTTCGAGGCTTATCAAAATAGAAAACTTTTTGATATTTAAAATATACTCATATTTGGGTGGTTATTTTAACACTTTGAAACTTCCCTTCCCTGCTTATCAAGTCCGTACACCCTCAAATCGACCTTCTATATCAAGCTGTTTGAGCAGAATCGGGATGAATGTGTGAATCGATCACTTAAAGATTTTATAACTATATTAGAATTAATTTTCTGTTATCTTTTCTGGTTCTTTTTCTGATTTGAGACAACCTTGGTAATGTAATGAATTAAAATAAATAGCGATTTGCTTAAATTTCGTCTTACATTGCTTATCTTTAATATTTGTAGTTACCTAATGTATGGTTAGGTTGATATATTATTATCTTGGCTAATTCTGAGGATTTAGGCAATAGTTATTAAAAAATAATAATAATCTTGGCCCCAATTTAAATATATACTTACTTGGAGCGAAAATTATTTTTAGAAAAATTTATTAGTGCCCGTATATTTAAAACAAAAATAAAATTGTGGCATTAGTGAATGAAATTATTCATCTGATGCAAATTCATGAAAAAAAAATGAAAATCAAAATTATTTCTTTTATTTGCTAGGTTAATAAAACATAATTAGTAAATGCAAAGGGAAATAAATGACATTGAAGTTTTTAGTTGGGAAATAAGTTATGGGAAACAGGATCGTCAATAAGCTTCAAACGGGAACTCGTAGACCTATGTTGTTATAATATATCGTTGAAGTCGTTGTATATCCCAGGAATATTCAATGATAACTTATAAAAAAAAATCATGGCTGTGGTTTGTATATTTCTTCCTGAAAGTAAACGATTTTCTTAGGAATTAAATTAAGTGGTCAAATGCCTCAATTAAAATGATCCTTTGTTAATTATTCCGAATATTCGTATTTCGTCTTTAACTCGTTACCGGATGTATTTAACTACTCCACCACATAACCCTTAACACTGCATTGATTTCATCAATAATTTCTACATTATGAAAATGTCATGCCTATCCGATTCGTCTTATTCTCTAGGTGCATCATCTTCGAATTATTATTATTAGTATTCGACTATTGAAGTATTTGACCAATCGGTTATTCGAATATTTGACTGCTAGAATATTCGACGAATTAACTAATCGATTATTCGACTATTCAAATGTTTGAATTTGAAACTGTTTATCGCACAGAAAAAGATATAAGGGTTTTTCGTTCTTAATGTAAATTTGCCCAGTTATATATTTTTTTAATTATTTTGATTATTGATGATTATTTGAAAAGGTTTTCGTAGTTTTTAAGCACTCTGTATGTAGTAGAATCGAAAAATACGGTCCCCAATTTACGGCATAAATTTGCGCAATTAATTTGAAACTTTTCGCTAACTACGCTGAATATTTTCATTTTATATTTTCATTTCATCATATATTTCAAAACTTTACGAAACCTTGTAAATACCGCATTACTGTCGGCAATAACTTTAAATCAACCACATCAAAATATCGCGTATATACGAATAGCTAAATGGCGAACAGCCCTTATGCAAGATATCTCATTTCCTAAGGGCAACGATACATACCGACCCCAAAATACACAATTTGTCGGTTAGTTGACCTAATCGCCAATATCTTTCGCCTCACCTATTTCGTATCTAATTTCATCCCCAAAGCGGGGGGAATTGAAAACGAAACCCATGATTGGCCGCACCTTATTCCATGGCCCAGTTATTATATCGAAACCTTATTATTGCAGTTTTGATTGAGCACTTGATTTTGAAGGAGGTTATGTTGTGGTTTTGTCTAGATTTGATTTTTTTAATCACATTAAGCGCAATGATACAAGTCATTATTAATGCATTTTTGTATTCAGATTTTTTGGTAACGTTAAATATAATCTAACATTACCGGTCCATTTTTCCAATAAGTATATAGTTATTAGAAGTAGAACATCTCAAAATGTATATATAATGTCAGAAAAGATTCTTATTCTAATAATTCTAAAAACAATATATTATTTAAATATCACAAAATTTAAAGAAAAATAATAAAACTTCTGCATTATCTGAAGATATATTTGAAACTAGTCATAATTCAAATGTTAAACACATCAGAGAAAAATTAGTATGCTCGTGGACCACAGGCCAGAAGTGAAACATCATCCGAAAAAAAATACAATATTTTCACTTCAAAAGTCTAAATAAAAGATTATTTCTAGAATGACCGACATATGCAAGAAAAAAATAATTAAACAAATAAAATAAGTGGTATTAGTGATATAAGCATTATGTACTCGTATATTTAGTTTCTAAATATTGAAAAATTAGTATTATTTGTTAATTTGGTTATTTCCGTAAACACAACATACCTATTTTTCTTCTTTAAGCACGCTGTACCTGGAAAGTAAGCTGGTGAGTCCTGAATGACTCAGGTTACAGAAAAATGACGACAAACACTAAATGCACTAAAGAAATAAGGATCCTCTCTAGTTTAAAAATATGTTTTCCAAAATTGTAGCTGATCCTTTTTTTAAACACAGCCCTTTAGAAAGAAATAATTAATTAAGGATTTAAAGCCGACTAAATTATCTATTAAATGATGCTTAACAATTAGCCTACCACAACCATTGGTGTAATTATAATTTTTTAAAGATCATAAAATGTTTAAGCATTTATGTTTTTGTACATTTATCGTCATAAAACATATTTTTTCTTCAAACGTCAGCAAATCCGTCATTACTCGACTGTGTAGGCGGCCGTGAAGTTTCGTTTTTCCTCCGCCGGAGCTTTACTTTTCACTTTTCCGCCGGCGGAGGTAAAAGTGTTGTCATAGCAACATAGATACAATACAAACAGACAACAAAATAAGCGTCAACAACTCAAGATTTATTAAACTACAATTTGTATTTATCACTCAATTTGTGACTGCATTTCTAAAAATCACTAATTTAGGAACAAATTGGTTATTATTTAATCGAATTTACTCAATAACTGCTTATCAATACGGAATTAAAACGCAATCGGAGACGCCATCTTAAAAAAATAATTATTGTTGTCAGTGTCCACTGACAGCTTTATGTTACATAATTCACCGACACCGGTCTAAGCAAGGCCACCTACGACCGTGGTCTAAGTCGCCTTGCGAACCCATTTATCTTTAATAATAATTAGATATTATTACTATTAAGAGATGTTTTTGCATTAATATGTCGACATTTGAAGAAAAAACAGCATATTTTATTTGGAGGAAAAGTTACTTTTCATGGCTTGCTCTCTATTACCAGCCTCACTCCGTTCGGCTGTTAAACACGAGCGCGCCATGAAAAGTATCACTTTTCCTCCATATAAAATAATATACTATTTTCTTCAAACGTCAGTAAATCCGTCATTATTCGACTGTGTAGGCGGCAGTGAAGTTTCGTTTTTCCTCCGCCGGAGCTTTACTTTTCACTTTTCCGCCGGCGGAGGTAAAAGTGTTATCATAGCAACATAGATACAATACAAACATCAAAATAAGCGTCAACAACTCAAGAGTTATTAAACTAAAATTTGTATTTATCACTCAATGTGTGACTGCATTTCTAAAAATCACTAATTTAGGAACAAATTGGTTATTATTTAATCGAACTTACTGAATAACTGCTTATCAATACGGAATTAAAACGCAATCGAAGAAGCAATTTTAAAAATATAATTATTGTTGACAGTGTCCACATGACAGCTTTATGTTACATTACTATAGCAACAACCTGAGCCTATTCACCGACACCGAACCGGTCTAAGCCGCCTTGCGAACCCACTTATCTTTAATAATAATTATTATTACTATTAAAAAGAGACTTTTTGCATTAATTTGTCGACATTTGAAGAAAAAACAGCATATTTTATTTGGAGGAAAAGTTACTTTTCATGGCTTGCTCTCTATTACCAGCCTCACTCCGTTCGGCTGTTAAACACGAGCGCGCCAAGAAAAGTACTACTTTTCCTCCATATAAAATAATATACTATTACAAAAAAAAATTAGAAATAATACTAAGGACGACACAAAACGGCCTATATCAGGAAAACCGTGATTAAAAAGAAATTCAGGAAGTACATAATATGTAGTTTGACAGGTAGTAAAAAAAAATCCCTAGTGAGTATATAATGACTGTTGGCACGCAACACATTTGTTTTTCTTCAAACGTCAGTAAATCCGTCATTACTCGACTGTGTAGGCGGCCGTGAAGTTTCATTTTTCCTCCGCCGGAGCTTTACTTTTCACTTTTCTGCCGGCGGAGGTAAAAGTGTTACCATAGCAACATAGATACAATCAAACAACAAAGCAAGCGTCAACAACTCAAGAATTATTAAACTAAAATTTGTATTTATCACTCAATTTGTGCACTGCATTTCTAAAAATCACTAATTTAGGAACAAATTGGTTATTATTTAGTCGAACTTACTCAATAACTGCTTATCAATACGGAATTAAAACGCAATCGGAGACGCAATTTTAAAAAAATAATTATTGTTGACAGCGTCCACTGACAGCTTTATGTTACATTACTATAGCAACGACCTGTGCCTATTCACCGACATCGGTCTAAGCCGCCTTGCAAACCAACTTATCTTTGATAATAATTATTATTATTACTATTAAAAAGAGATATTTTTGCATTAATTTGTCGACATTTGAAGAAAAAACAGCATATTTTATGTGGAGGAAATGTTACTTTTCATGGCTTGCTCTCTATTACCAGCCTCACTCCGTTCGGCTGTTAAACACGAGCGCGCCATGAAAAGTATCACTTTTCCTCCATATAAAATAATATACTATTATTAAATATTTTTGACGGGGTGACAGGTCTGGTAATGGTGTCTCTCGCATCAAATTATTATTGTTATTTAGTCAGTTAATAAAATTATTATTAAAACTCAACACGACAAGCAAAAAATTAAATCGTGCAAAAATAGACGAAAAGTATGTGTTGGGTGTGGATAGAAAAATATATTCGGAAAAAGCAAAGAAGTTAAAATTGCCGTTAAGAAAGAGATTGAAAGACTCTTGAAATTATATTTAAACCAAAATTATGACAAAAATGAGTATGAGTATGAAAATAATAATTCTACAAGACCGCTAATGAAAATGCCTAACTTCGAGTCCAGGTTTAATACTGAAATAACAAGAAATCCAACTCATTGCGAATGTCATTTGATTTGTAAAATTTCAAGAGAAAAAGGCCACAAAAAAGTATTTAAAGGAAGAAGAAAGGGGAATATAAGAAGAGAAGGTATAGAAAATAACGCAACAGAATACACAAAAATTGCGAAAATGTTTAAAAGACATAAGAAGGGGAAAATGACGCGTTTGCACATCATCACAGATGCAGAAAAATATTTTAAGTTTACTGGAAAATGTTAAGTGTTCCACAAAATCAAAAAGAAAAGGTTGTTACATCTGTCTTACGAAAAACGGTGACAGAAGAAAATGGACTGAAAACAAATAATTCTGAAATTAATTTGTGTACGAGCGGAACTGCGGCAAAGGTGATCTTGAATCCAATAAAACGATGTAATTGGATTTTCAAAAGAGAGTTTGGACAAATATCAGATTAGTTCAGGTATTTCCAACAAAGAAAAGAACAGGGTAACTTGTTTCGTCAGATCTTTTGCTGATGGCAGAACATAATATCTTCATTCTACCGAGAACACTAGTCCAGTTTAGGCAATTTGTATGAAATAGGTGAATTTGAGTTTGAAGTGATCTGATACAATGAAAAGACTTGTAGTAAATTCCAACGCAGGGGACCGCGAAAAAGCAGTGATGACTGAAAGAAAAATAATAGGAAATTAATGAAATTATTCTGTAAAGTTAACGGCGGATGGAGGAAAAGGCTTTTTAAAAATGTCGATGTCAATAATTCCAGAAATGAATCAGGAAAATGAGGACCAAAATAAAAACAAAAAATTCAAGGACACAAGTGTACAGGGTGGCTTGAATTCGAGTCTATGTATGGGGAACTCGAAACCCGTAAGAGATATAGTGTCGGTCAAATTAGGGCAAAATTGCGCATTTAGGTGCCGTTTAGAAAGTTTTAAAATTCGGAGTATTTTCGGAGATATCCGGAAAATCCGAAATTAATTTTTTTCCTGAGCTTATTTAAAAACAAATTTGAAATTTAATTGCACTTTTCCATTGCCACTTTTTCCGTTCTATCCAATGGTGGTATCCAGTTTCGAATGCGATGTTTCGTCTTCTAGGGGTCATCATACATATTGGCCTTATTATGAACATGTGTTATTATTATTTTTTTACCCTATTTTTTTTATTTTAATAATATTTTTTTTTATTTCCTTACTTTTGGGTAAAAAACGGTTTATATACTCTCACCATTTTTTATTTGTATTAAAAATAAAGGTTTCAATTTTCCACTTAGCAAAAAAAACAAAATAAAATATTTTTTATAGAATCTAAAAGTTTCAAAAGCAACATAAGTAATTTCAAAAAAAATTAAAACAAAAATATAAAAATAATAAAAAAATTCCGTTCATATTTAAAAAAAAGAAAGTTGATGATGACCCCTTAAAACCGAGACGTCGGATTCCATACTGGATACCACGATTGGATAGAGCAGAAAAAGTGACACTGCAAGAGTGCAATTCAATTTGAAATCCGTTTTTAAATAAGCCCAGGCAAAGAATAAAACTATTTTTCAAAATTTTGGTTTTTTCCTGATATCTCCGGAAATACTCAGAATTTTAAAACTTTCTAAACGGGATATTGTGAGGCACCTAAGTGCGCAATTTTTCTGAGTATTTCCGGAGTTATCTGGAAAAAACCGAGATATTGAAAAACCATTTTATTTTTTTCCTGGGCTTATTTAAAAACGGATTTCAAATTGTATTGCACTTTGGCATTGCCACTTTTTCCGCTCTTTCCAATGGTAATATCCAGTTTGGAATCCGACGTGTCATCTTCAAGGGATAATCATTAACTTTCTTTTTTTAAATACGAACTTTACTTATTTTATCGTTTTTCAGATGATATTGGCGTTATAAGAATAAATATGTGTTTAATTTCTTTTATTTATTTCTATTTTTTTTATTATTTATTTTGCTTTAGGGTAAAAAACAAATGAACCTGTTTATTTAATTTTACTATATTTAATTTATATTAAAAATAAATGTTTTAATTTTCCACTTGACACAAAAAAAAACAAAATAAAATATTTTTAAAGAATGTAAAAATTTCAAAAGTAACAAACTATTTAAAATTAGGCCAAAGCAAAATAAGTAATTTAAAAAAATAAATAAAAAATTTAAAAATAATAATAAAAAAAATAAAAACGCATATTCATATTAAAAACGCCAATATCATCTTAAAAAAGATAAAAAAAAATAAATTTTGTATTTAAAAAAGGAAGTTGATGATGACCTCTTGAAGACGAAACGTCGGATTTCAAATTGAATACCGCTATTGGATAGAGCGGAAAAAGTGGTAATGCAAAAGTGCAATCCAATTTAAAATTCGTTTTTAAATAAGCTCAGGATAAAAATAAAACGATTTTTCAATATTTCCGTTTTTTTCCGGATATCTGCGGAAATACTCGGAATTTTAAAAAATTCTAAACGACATGTAGTTAGGCACCTAAATGCGATATTTTGCCTTAATTTGGCCGACACTGTATCTTTTACGGTTTTCGACATCCCCATACATAGACCATTACCTCCTACCAGGTAATGCATAGACTCGAATTCGAGCCACCCTGTACATAAGCTAATTATGTTATGTATAGTTCCCCAAGTAAAAGAAACCATACGAAAACATAAAATTACTGTTTGACCTCATAAAAATTAATGATATTTTTTTTAAATTTGTGTCAGATTTCAAGATTTTACTACTCATTAACGGCCAACAAACGGCTACTGCTATACTTTTTCCTGCCTTTATTGCCATGCAACATTAAATAATTTAAAAGAATTTGACAATACAAACAGAAAACTTATGGCGAACTAAGGGAAAGTTATGCAAAATTTGCTTTGATGAATAAAGAAAATAAAATCTGCAAAATATTGTGAAAGTGTCGTAAACATGCCTTTATTTCAAGAACGCACTTATTTATATATTTTGTAAAATTCTGTCATTCGAAATTTGCACATAGATTTTTTGCAAAACATTAGACCTTTGGTCAATTTACCATACGCGTCCCTATTTAAGGCTATGGGTAGAATAGTGGAGAATTATTTCTCCAAAATCAAAAGTCACATACAAAAACCTGTTGATGTATCCCAAAGTTTAAAAATTAATGTATACTAATTAACAATTTGGAAGAATGTCTTAAGGTTTATAGACAGAGGAATAGGTAAATGATCCGCTAGAGAATCTGTCCACCGCGAGTATATAAAATTTAGGAATAAAGTTAATACAAGATCAGCAACATGCCACACGCTAGCTTTAATGGGTCGTTAAGAGGAGCAGTTGTTGAGTTTTCGTCAAAAAATATTTAGTGCTTCTTCTCATGTTTATATCATTATTTCGTTAATAAATAATATTTGGGTATCATTAAGTACTAAATAGTTTTTTATATTTCCTTAAAGAAAAATATGTTTTTTAACTCTAGAGAGGATCCTTATTCCCATAG
>MU182292.1:93897-122668 GCA_016904865.1 Pissodes strobi | reverse complement strand
AAGAAAAATATGTTTTTTAACTCTAGAGAGGATCCTTATTCCCATAGTGCATTCAGTTTTTAGCGTCATTTTTGACCTATGATTCATTCAGGTCCTCCTGTGACACCATTAACACCAAGCCAACCCCCCTAAAGAATAAAATTTAACTAAATAAAAGTTGATTCCGGGTCAACTCCGGATCGCCGACGAGACGCACAGCCCTCTTCTGAATGGAATCCAGCAGCTTTAGGGTATGCTTTGGTGCGGCACCCCAGATATGTGAGCAATATTCTAAGCATGGTCTTATTTGCGCTTTGTACAGCAAGAGCAACTGCTGCGGTGTATAGAGTTTTTTGTTGCGAAATAGCGCACCAAGCTTCTGGGAGGCTGATTTTGCGATGTTAGCAACATGGTCATGCCATGACATATTGCTGTTGACCGAGCGGCGATCGAACGAGAAGTGAGCGCTAATGGCCAGCCACATACCAGTGCTATGGGGCCTTTGATATAATTTAGTTTACGGCTTGTCGGCAAACGTGCGGTGCGCGCGTACCTATAATGCGCTGTGCAGACCAGTGCGCTATTTTCCGTATCGCTTTTGTGCGGATAAAGTTCCACTTTTGGTGTGTGGACCACAAGCATACTATTTGTTTTTTGTTGAGAAACTCAATATGGATGTTTTTAAACTCTAGAGAAGATCCTTATCCCCATAGTGCATTCAGTTTTTGGCGTCATTTTTTATGTTGCCTATGACTCATTCAGGACCCCTGTGATACCATTAACCCCAAGCCAACACCCTAAAGAATAAACTTTAATTAAATAAAAGCTCCTTTTGCGGGGATCGAACCAGAAGCGAGGGCTAATGGCGAGCCACATACCAGTGCTATGGGTCCTTCGACATAATTTAGTTTACGGCTTGTCGGCACACGTGCAGTGCACGCATACCTATAACGCTGCGCAGACCTATGTGCTCTTTCCGTATCTCTTTTGTGCGGATAAAGTTCTACTTTTGGTGTGTGAACCACAAGCATACCATTTTTTTTTGTTGAGAAACTCAATTTAGATGTAATTTAGTTTACGGCTTGTCGGCAAACGTGCAGTGCACGCATACCTATAACGCTGCGCAGACCTGTGTGCTATTTCCGTATCTCTTTTGTGCGGATAAAGTTCCACTTTTGGTGTGTGGACCACAAGCATACTATTTTTTTTTTGTTGAAAAACTCAATTTAGATGTAGTGCAGTTGGTTAAATTTTGCATTCTCACCAATCTCGTTTGTTTAATAACTGTAGGGTCTCTAAAAATCTTTATTATATATCACAAAAAAACTTTAATTTTCAAAGTAATGATCATAAGGTATATGTATATGTTTCTCAGTAGATTCTAAATTTCCCTAAATTGATTATCAAATATCGCCCTGTCTAATATCTTATCTTCTTGCTCAAACGGAGAATAAATGTTTGCTTTATTTCTGTAGCTATTTCTCGTTTCCTTGGGAATAATCAAACCTTCCAATAGAAGTTCAACATCTGAGTGTATAAAATGTGTATTAAAGTTGCAGTCTTAAATTGTCCACGCATCCAGAAAAACCTCACGAATAAACCTAAACCCTGTTCAATTACTAGGGAAAAAAATTATCAAACTTATTCTATAAAATTAACTAAGAAGAAATTATAATTCAGAAATAGTTTCAAAAATCCCCTTCTGTTTTCAGAGAAGAAATAGAACAACTTCGTTCCGGTACCCTTCCAACTCCCCCAACTCAAACCAAAAATGAGAAACTAACCGTTAAATGGCTGTCAAACGCCGTTCGTGAAATCAAGATGGAAATAGGCGAACTGCAAGGCACCGTCAACTCGTCCGTTCTTCTTCAGGATCATGAGGTACACAAGTCGCAGATGAGCCTTCTGCAGAGCGACATATCCAGCTTAAATGTGGAACTGGAAGAGTTTCGAATGCTAAATGCGAAGAAAGATGCGGAAATGACCGTTTTGATGGAGGAGTTTAATACTTTGAGGAATGATTGGAAGAGCATGGCAATTATGAATGGAAAATTAAGGCATCAGGTAAGTGTGTCAAAATAATAGTCGAAATAAAATCAACAGGTTCTTCCTGTGAAGGTAACTCTGGCAAGAAATATTATATCTTTTAAAACAATTAAACAAAACACTATAACTCATAATTTTTAAATAAAATTATTTAATGCAAGACATATAATAATTTAAGTTCAATTACACCTCAGTCTATTAATTTAGATGCCATTATATAACCTGTGGTAATGGATTAGTTTTATAACACACCACATTTAAAAGCTCTCTGAGACGAAGGATATGCTTGAGATCCGACGTTCCTCTTTCTATAAATTTCGGAATAATTTGAGTAACACTCTGTATATGAAAAAGTGGAGCACCCCAGATGCAGACAAAATGACGACACAACGCGACATACGCAACGCGTGCAATGACAAATTCACTTTCGAGAAATTAAACACTGTGAGGAATGCAACATTTAATTTATAGGTACAGAATTAGTCCACTCCAATCAATAAAAAAGCAGGTACTTTAAAGTTTTAAGATGAAATATCAAATTATGTAAGGCACATTTTGAGAATATTTGGTAACAGGGCAGCAAACTTATGAGTAAAGACCGGATTATATGCAACCAAAAACCTTAAAAGTAGGCGCATATGCATACTTTTTTGTTAATTTATGTAGGATTTATGCAAAAAAGGTACATAAATATGTAGTAATAAAGCAACTAAATTTTAATTTTTCAAATTAAATTTTTACTAGTTTAGGGGATTGAGTAATGAATAAAAATAAAATTTTCCTATATCAATTTACATCAAACTTATATTAATATTAATTTGAAAAATTATAAAACGCACGTTATTATATGTGCTTCAAGGTTTTGAACTAAAAAATTGTGGCCTCTATCACTAAGGACATTATTGTACAAAGAAAACGATCTCTCTACCAGCTGTAGTAATCAAGATAATGTAGACTTGTTTGCAGTGTTTACTCAGACCATACAATTGGTCAGGTTCCGGAATACGCATTTTCTAACACCGCTGATGTTTCCGCATACTCCATTTCTTGCACTAAAATTATAGAAAAAGTGCAAATGTCACATAATATGTTATCATGTGGGCCAGATGGAATTCCCCTCTTTTTTATAAAGAGATGCCTGTACACCCTTGCAATGTCCTTAGCAACTATTTTCAATTATTCATTGTCAGCAGGTTCTTACCCAGATTTGCGGAAGTTCAGCTTTCTAAAACCTATATTCAAAAGAGGGTCAAGAGAGGTGGTTACAAATTACAGGGCAGTTTGCACACAGTCTGAAATTCCTAAGCTACTTGACTGCCTTATTACTAAAAAGATTACTAAGGATTGTAGGCACCTTTTCTTGAACAAAATGGGTTTATGATGGGTAGTTTTTATTATTAAATTATTTTACATGTTTCTGTTTGGTTATATTTTATTTTTAATATTTGGACACTCGCTTTATTCGTCATGGAACTCGATACCTTCAAACTTGCAATGCAATGGTATTATACAGCGTGTTAGAAAACGGTACTCACGTATAAATCGGGATCTCAGAGGAAACCCGACGATATGCAAAGTCGGCTAAAACAGAAAGAGAGAGTTACACGGTGACTACTGCGGCGCGGCGCGCCGAGACGAATTTTTCCATCGGCTCATCCATAATTCAAATCACGCATCGGAGAACAAACTTTTATCTTGGTCTCTTCTACATCATCTGCGCCGAACTCGCCTATCTTTCTCTGACAAGAATCGATCATTGAACGGACAGGGGTTCATTTTTCTCTCGTGCCCATGAAGTTTCGCTTGTGGTGTGTGATCTACAACCACACCCATTTTTGAAGTGAAACTTCTTTAGGCACATTGCATATTACACATTGTGTAAGAGTGGAGGGTAAACTGGTGCACGCGTTGCGTGAACGAGTTAAAGTGCACGCGCACTTATCGGAAGCGTCACGATTTCGTTCATATTTGATGGGAAGAGTGCAGACTGTGACTTTTCAAGGCCAAAACTCCAATAAAATGGAATCCGTCATAGGTGTCCCTCAAGGTTCAGTACTGGGACAACTTTTATTCCTAATCTATGTGAATGATTTGTCTCATCTTTCAATAAATGGCCATTTCACCATTTTGCTGATGATACCACCATTCTGTGACATAATAAAGACTCGCAACAACTTGAGGCAAATATCCAGTCTGACTTGTCTGTGGTAAAAAAGTGGTGTGATGCTAATGAGCTTTGCTTCAATACGAACGGAAGCGACGCGAAGAAAATTGTGTATCTTTCGCCTGACTGATTTACATTTAATTTTATGGCAGTCCGCGCACTACAGCGGCGCAAGGCGAAGAGGCGCGTCGGTTGACGCGCGAATTCTCTTTGGACCAAGTAGGAGTCGTTTCTCCTGACGCTTCGCCTCAATGCGCGTTCAACGAGCAACGAGAACATTCAAATTTTAAAGTGATTCGTGTTTCATATTTCAGTTGGTAGTAGTATTTGATAAAAAGTAGTGCTTCGAAACATTGTATTTTTATGCTCTATAGAATGCTTTAATATACCAAGAAGTTCAAAAAACTTTTCCTCAGACATACGAAAATATTTGCAAAATTTCTTCTTATCTTGTCTAAGGTCATTAAACAAATGATTAAATTTTCCATAATTGTCTCACTTTTGATTCATATTATCAACCCAGCATTTTTTCTTCTTTTCTTCTTGTTCTTCTTCTTCCATGGTGGCAATAAAACTTAATACAAAGAGATCCTCTTCTGACGAACTGCTCATCGTACCTTCACAACAATGCACTATGTTTAAATGCTAAAAATAAAATGGATTTTCTTTTCGTATTTTTTTCGAAAAAAAAACTTTAACACCTTTAAATTAAAAGCTAGTCAGTCTTAATGGGAAAACGCATTGAGCTTGGATGATCCCCGTTTCCGCTATAAAAAATAATGCAAAAAAACCATGGCTTACAAAGGGCATAAAAATATCCAGTAAAATATGAAAGCACTACATTATATCAGAAAGAATTTTTCTCAAAATATACCTTTTGTAACCTTTATAATAATTATCGTAGAGTTTACAGAAAAATCATAAAGTTTGCCAAATATAACTATTATCAACGTCGTATATTTAAATCTAGAGAATCTTGGAAAATTGTCAACGGGTTGATAGGCAAGGGCAAGTCCCACCCTCAGTTCAGCTCATCACTTCTTAATGCTTGTCAGATGAATAGTTTTTACCGCAATATAGTAAGTAACTTGCCTTTTAATACTTGTGGCGATGGTGTGGATTTTCATGAATATTTGAGTCACTTGTCTGTTCCGGATGCATTCTTTTTTGCCTCAGCTTCAGTCTGGGAAATTCAAGAAGTTTTACATCAAATTTCCAAAAAATTTCTTCTGGATATGATGAAATATCGGTCAGGATGTTGCTGGCTTTGCCAGAGACAGCTTTGAGTGTGTTTACAGAGGCTATTAATATCTCTTTTTCAACAGGAATGTTCCCGTCTTGCTTAAAGAAAGCTTTTATTATCCCTTTATTCAAGGGTGGAGATGCAAATAATCCGTCAAACTTTAGGCCAATATCCATGTTACCTACATTATCAAAGGTAGTGGAGAAACTAGTCAAGAATAGGGTTGTTACATTTTTAAACTTGCACAACCTTATTAGTGTACAACAATTTGGCTTTCAGGCATCCAAAAGCACTACTGATGCCATTTTCAATTTTGTAGAAAAGTTGTATCTTGGACTAAACAAAGGTGATTGTGCAGCTGCGGTGTTCTGTGACATGTCAAAAGCCTTTGACTGTGTCAGCCACAGAATACTGCTAAGGAAGTTGGAAGCTTATGGTTTTAGGGGGCTGGTTTGGGAGTGATTTCGTTCATATTTGATGGGAAGAGTGCAGACTGTGACTTTTCAAGGCCAAAACTCCAATAAAATGGAATCCGTCATAGGTGTCCCTCAAGGTTCAGTACTGGGACAACTTTTATTCCTAATCTATGTGAATGATTTGTCTCATCTTTCAATAAATGGCCATTTCACCATTTTGCTGATGATACCACCATTCTGTGACATAATAAAGACTCGCAACAACTTGAGGCAAATATCCAGTCTGACTTGTCTGTGGTAAAAAAGTGGTGTGATGCTAATGAGCTTTGCTTCAATATCGCTAAGACCAATATCTTAAAATTTAAATGTGTTTTAAATGATGTTTATTTGAGCGATGATGTTGTGACACCTTCTGACCTTAGTAAATTCCTTGGTCTGTACATTGATCCTGGGTTAAAATTCGAGAATCATATGAACTTATTATGCAACAAAATTTCTTCAGGCTGTTATACTCTTCGGGTGATTGCGAGTGCCTTAAATGACTCAGTGGCCAGAACTTCATACTTTTCATTAATCGAGACCCATCTCCGATATGGTGTTTGCTTCTGGGGATCATGTTCCCAATATATCTTTAATAAGGTTTTTATTTTACAAAAGCGGGCTATCAGATGCTTATTTAAGGTTAGTTTTCGTGAGTCTTGTCATTCCTTATTTGTTGAACACAAAATACTTACTTTGTGCTATATTTTCATTTTGGAAACAGTCTGCAACATTTTTAAAAAGCATAAAAATGAATTAAGTGTGGAGCAGGATACGGGTTATAATACTCGACAAACCTCATATGTTAGATTACCAATACCTAGATCTGAACAAGTAAAAAGCTCGATTGTGTATAATGGGGGAAAGATCTTTAACCATTTGCCCTGGTCTTTGCGCCAAACGAATACCATTCTTGCGTTTAGACGTTCCACCAAGAGATTCTTATTAAGCAAAGGCTACTATACCCTTACTGAATATTTTTCTGACATAATACTGTGGTTGTTTCACTTGTTCCTGTTCCATAAAATGTTTTTTTGTGTTGTTTGTAGGTAATGTTTTGGGTCTATTTATTGTTATATGTTATTGTCTAGGATTATCTACTGAGTTCTATCTGTATCTGTAACTACAAATTTTGTGGCTAACTTTCAAACCTTTATTCGCTTTTATTTGACTCTTCATATGTAGTTTTTTATGTAATTTTATTACACTTAGGTGTTCCTTTTGTATTTTGACCTAAGTAGTTTTTAGACTATAGTATTGACAACCTCTTATTCTCTTAAAGCTTTGTTAACAACAATATTTAAGTTTCTTTAGACAATAAACCATATTTTACGACGAGACGCGATGCGACGCTTCGTCTCAGTGCGCGCACATCTGTAATATGACGCTTCACCTCGCCACGCTTCCGTTCGCGACGCTTCCGATAAGTGCGCGAGGACCTTTACGCAGCCGTGACAAAACCTTACGTACAAGATATTTCCCCGAAAACGGCTTGATGTGGAAATTTGATATTTAGAGCGTTCTAGGCAGCACTTGGGAGCTGCCAACGGTCATTTGTTTTTGGCGAGCAGATTTTCCATTTCCGAGTTATTTATTACGTCACCGGCAGGATTTTTCCAGAGTTTGCTTTAATACATGTTACCTGTCGAAAAAAATTAAATAATCTTGATGATTTTTTCTAGACATTATTCCTTTTGACCGACTTCCGAACCTTATTGAAATTGAGGAAAATCGGTATATGGGGAGTATTTTTTTGGGCAGGTGATATTTTTGAAAAAGAGGTCACTTTGGGAAGAGCGTTGGGTCATTCGTCGAAAAGTCCCAAAACTCAGACGAGACAGTTCAATAAGAAATTTAGAAGAGAAACTCTCTAAATGCTTCTTTGTCCAGGAAATTGACTTTTCAGGGAAAATATGAAAACATCAATTTCTAGCTCAAAAAACTCTTGGTCGATCTGTTCAGATATTTAAAATAAAAGTTATAAATATACTTTTGTGTTCAGATAATATTTTTTCATTCTTACCTAGTATTTATTGCATTCGGTATTAAACTGAATATTTTTACGGTAAAAAAATATTTTACCTTTAACCACATTGATGCATTTATAGGGACGGAGCGTTGGAATTATATGCGTTGGCTGGCATGTACAGGGTGTTCACCCATAATGTCCCCCCCTCTTTAACTTTGTTAATTTTTAAGCTACAAAAAAAAACAAAATTGTAGATTTTTTTATGTAGTTTTTGCACACGTAAAGGAAAAAGCAAAAAATTGTACAGTATACAGGGTAGATCAAAAAGAAACATTTTTTTAAATCTAGCTCCCATTTGTTATTCGATTTTTCGTTTTTCGATTCTACGTAAAATTCTAAGGATTCTTAATGTTACACACTATATGCCTATTCCTATAGGAATTTTACGTAGAATCGAAAAATCGAATAAAAAATGGGAGCTAGATTTAAAAAAATGTTTCTTTTTGATCTACAGGAATAGGCATATAGTGTGTAACATTAAGAATCCTTAGAATTTTACGTAGAATCGAAAAATCGAATAAAAAATGGGAGCTAGATTTAAAAAATGTTTTCTTTTTGATCTACCCTGTATACTGTACAATTTTTTGCTTTTTCCTTTACGTGTGCAAAAACTACATAAAAAAATCTACAATTTTGTTTTTTATTTTTTTTTTGTAGCTTAAAAATTAACAAAGTTAAAGAGGGGGGGACATTATGGGTGAATACCCTGTACATGCCAGCCAACGCATATAATTCCAACGCTCCGTCCCTATAAATGCATCAATGTGGTTAAAGCTAAAATATTTTTTTACCGTAAAAATATTCAGTTTAATACCGAATGCAATAAATACTAGGTAAGAATGAAAAAATATTAAAATAATTCGTAATTATTATCTGAACACAAAAGTATATTTATAACTTTTATTTTAAATATCTGAACAGATCGACCAAGAGTTTTTTGAGCTAGAAATTGATGTTTTCATATTTTCCCTGAAAAGTCAATTTTCTGGACAAAGAAGCATTTAGAGAGCTTCTCTTCTAAATTTCTAATACTTTAGGAGTTATTGACAGTTGAAATCGCTATTTTGTTTGTTCTTTTATTTTCTTATGGCAACAGCCACTTAAGAATATAACTTTTTGTTTAGCTTTTGAAGTCATTGAGGTGTAAATATTGAGTTTCCTCAATTCGACCTTATTGCTTCGAGTAGTGCTTTTGTATCTTCTGTTTTAAAAATGATTAAAGAATTATTATTATAATTAGAAAATAGCGACTTCAACTGTCAATAACTCCTAAAGTATTAGGAATAGGCTTATAGTGTGTTACATTAAAAATCCTTTGAATTTTAGGTAGAATCGAAAAATTGAATAAAAAATGCGGGCTAGATTAAAAAAAATGGTTCTTTTTGATCTACCCCGTATACTATAAAATTTTTTGTTTTTTTCTTTACGTGATCAAACACTACATAAAAAAAACTACGATTTTATTTTTTATTTTTTGACCCCTTTTCAAAAATATACAGGAGTAAAAAAATCGCCATTTAAGAATTCTCGACGATTTCAGTAGGGTTCAGAAGACCTCCAAAAGGAACGCGTCTAGAAAATTTCCTCAATATTTACTAATTTTTTTGGCAGTTATCGTATATCAAAGCAAAGTTTTTAAAAATTTCACATGTGATGTAATAACTCGAAAACTGAAAGTCAGATCATGTCGGCTATCCCCAGGTGTTGCCTAAAAACGTGCCAAATACCAAATTTTCACTCACAGCAGTTTTCCAGAAAGCAATTATTATTATAGTAAAAAATATACGAATATACGTTACATGGAGGCCCAGTTTCATTTATGTCAACTTCATAACTTGCGAGTTTCAGTATTAATTATTATCATTCTATTATTATATTATTATTATTATTATATTATTATATATTATTATATTATATTAAACACGCGGATGATTCAGGGATTTTATAGGAATGAAAATTAATATGTTTATAGACACAACAAAATACTTTTGTAATGAGACTTTATGATCGAGAAATAAACTAGGTATTTCATTGTCGGTTTAACGTTATAGTACAATATAGATATAAGATAAAAATAAGACCTTGGAGAAGGAAGATAAGAGAAACTACTTAGAAATATAAGACAAATAAAGTTGGTAGAATAGTGGATGAGAAATAGTCGTCATTAGTTAGTAAGGAAGAAACAAAGATATTTGGGAAAGACATATTGAACTACTATTTGAATAATTGCGCACAGTCTCTTCAACTAAATTACCAAACAGGACCGAACATCATAGGGAAGAAGTACGAGCCGTACTAAAAACAACGAAAAATGGCAAAGCACCTGGCATAGTTAATTTCTGAAGTTTTTGAATGCGTTCAGTGTTCATTCAAAAGTATAATTCTTGAAATATTTCTGTCCAATGGTTTAAAGCTGAATTTAATACATTTTTCAATAAAACGGAGCTAACTCCTGGTGGAGATTATAGAACAATAAACCCGTAGAGCAACAAATAAACTTTGCAAGGAACTTATATCACCAACCGGAACACATAAAGTCCTGTTCATCATTCAGGTACTTCTTGAGTGGAGTACGGCCACGAATATTATCACTTATGCCTAAGCTTTAATCACCATCAAAAAACATTTGATAGAGGGCAGCATCAGAAAGTGATAGAAAAATCATAAAAAAATTATTGGATTACGAGGACTTTATGTTGAAATATACTATGATGCAAGAAATAAAAATAAATAATAAAATGGTGTCCGAAAAACTGCAGCGTCGAGAATCAATCATCAACTTTTACATCTTACATAAGAGAAATGCTAAATCTAATAGTCTCCTTCAATTTCTTTTAAATCACTTTTTTTTCAGAGCACTACTTGTGCAAGCTGCGTTGTCTAAAAGTGTCGTGAAGTGCACCAAGTGTACATGTTTCGATATTTGGACAAAGTTGACGGTATAAGCCATATAACAGGTCACGGTACCCTCACGCGTATATTATAGGCCTTACAACACATCGCAGTACATTCCACACTATAACATCGCACGTACATCTACCACTACCACATGGCTCACTTGAATGCGATTTGCAGGTGCAACCGATCATGTTTAGTAATAACTCTGGTGCAGGGAAATATTGGTATTCATAGTTTTCCAACAAAGACATCGTGAATGCACGTGGAGAAGATGATGAACAGCATCTTCTGTGGGTGGCAATTTTGCATCCCTTTCTCTACTTCTGCTGATTGGGAATTTCGGTATAGAGTAGGGTCGGCTTTGGCTCCAGGGTGAAACCCGCACTAGTGATCCTAATGAAACTAAAAAAGCTAAAACAACTTCCCCGTTGTCATTTTGTTATTTATTTTCCCCCGTTGTCATTTTGTTATTCTAATTTTTGACAAAGAGAGCAGATTTCTTCAAGTTTTTTGTGAAAGCTTTTCCAGTCAATTTGGATTGACTTCGAAGTATTAACTGAGCTCCCTCCGTCTGCAGTTATCTTACTTATGCAACAAATGAAGTAATATAAGAAAATCCTTCATATCTCTAGACTTTCCAGCATCGGATATTAAAATGTGTTTTTATTTATTTTTATTTTTTAAAACCAATATTATAATCTTTTTCAGCATGAAATTTTCCGTAATTTCACAGGAGATTTTTTTTTTCTTTTTTTAAATTTTTTAAACATAGCAGCATAAAAAAGCGTTCTGTACACTTCTTCTGTATATTTTCTAGATCTTTATAATGTCAAAAAGATCCCAACAACAAACTAAAAAAAAAATCAAACCCCGTTCCTGTGGAAATTTGTTCCAGCCTCGGTTCCACCGTTGATTGACTAATACCCGCCTATTAGTCAATCAACGCTTCCACCTAAGAACCTATATCTACTGACTATTAAGAAAGTCAATAAAAGTTGACATAAAACTAATGGTATTATTTTAAAATAGATTCAATCGATATAACACGTACCAGTAATTTATTTTTTCTTCAAACGTCAGTAAATCCGTCATTACTCGACTGTGTAGGCGGCCGTGAAGTTTCGTTTTTCCTCCGCCAGAGCTTTACTTTTCACTTTTCCGCCGGCGGAGGTAAAAGTGTTGTCATAGCAACATAGATACAATACAAACAAACAACAAAATAAGCGTCAACAACTCAAGAGTTATTAAACTAAAATTTGTATTTATCACTCAATTTGTGACTGCATTTCTAAAAATCACTAATTTAGGAACAAATTGGTTATTATTTAATCGAACTTACTCAATAACTGCTTATCAATACGGAATTAAAATGCAATCGAAAACGCAATTTTAAAAATATAATTATTGTTGACAGTGTCCACTGACAGCTTTATGTTACATTACTATAGCAACAACCTGAGCCTATTCACCGACATCGCACCGGTCTAAGCCGCCTTGCGAACCCACTTATCTTTAATAATAATTATTATTACTATTAAAAAGAGACGTTTTTGGATTAATCTGTCGACATTTGAAGAAAAAACAGCATATTTTATTTGGAGGAAAAGTTACTTTTCATGGCTTGCTCTCTATTACCAGCCTCACTCCGTTCGGCTGCTAAACACGAGCGCGCCATGAAAAGTATTACTTTTCCTCCATATAAAATAATATACTATTTCAAAAAACTACTTTCATATTTTGTACGTCGTTAGCACTATTAGGCCATGTGAATAAGATATGGGCATTTGTGAATTGGAACCAATTAGCTCTAAGAACGTTCATACAGCATTATATACAGACTAGTCTTGATTCAACGCATTAATGGAAAAAACTAATTTTCATACACTATAATATTTGTATATTTTTTAATTAAATAATCTATTTCTTTCGCTGGTGGATTTAGTTTGTAATAGCTGCGACATTATAACGTTTATTGCTATGCATTTATCATAAGGATCCTATATAACTTTAAACAAAGCAATCCATTATTCTGAAAACAATGAGCCGTAAATACGATTGTAAAAAAAATATTTTTGAGTAAGTAAATTAAATAAAGACATCTATTAAAGGTGAATTGATAAGAAATATTGTAAACAGACATGAACTGAAACCTCTATATGCAGAAAACTTGGAATATATTTTTATGTATTTTACATACATTGTAAAAATATTTGCACACGTTTGTTGTTGGCAAAAGATAAATATCTACAATATGTAGTTGGTATCCAAGTAGATCTCTACATGATACATTCATGACATTAATCAAATATTGTTCCTGTTATTATTTTGTCCGTCCCTGTTAATTAAGTTTCTCATTGGCTTACATTAACCTCACCTTGTCTCTGTGTACATTATGATTGGTAAAAAGCGAGTAAATCAATGTATGTGATGTTTATTTCATTTCATTAATGTTTTTATGTCAAATAACAGCCGCTAATTAACTAGAAGATTTCTCTGATATCTGGAATTCAATAAAATAAAAGTATGAAATTAGAACAAAAATATTGGTTAAAATGATTTAATTCGGAACGGATTAAAAACAGAACGATTTACTCATCATCATAAAGATAAGATGAATAAGGCCAGTTGAATCTCATTGCAATAAAGAAAAGATCGAGTGTGTCAACATTATGACTTTGCTACTAACCTGGATTAAGTGCCTGGAATTTCTACATTAATATCATATAAGCGAATATATCTAAAACTTGATCTAAAGCCAGTAGATTAAAATAGCATCTAGGGCTGACAGCTGCCTATTTTTCACATAAATTATACCGGCTATACAGTATACAATGGAAGATATCGAAACCAAAAAAATATGTTACAAAATGAAGGAACTAAAAATACGTACATGCGGGCATTATACAGGGTGACGACTGTAACGTGTAAACTAAAGTTGCTAAATCAATGCCGCTTGTGTCAATGGATCCCAATGTAAGTAGGCACTACTTACATTCCTAATTTAACCAAGTAGTCAAAAAGTGTCATTTATTAATAATTAGCATGTTTAGATTAACAACAAATCTTCAAAATTGCATACATTTTTCAAACATCTGTTACTACATTTCTAAACATGCACTTGCAAAGATATCATATTTTTTCTTCTTGCATCTATACAGAGTGAAACAATGATATTCGTTAAACGATAATTACAACATACCTAGCTTAAATGGTGACAAATTTCCACATTTTTATGCTCAAATGCTTGACGTCTAGAAATCTGGAAAATTTCGAATACTTCCAAAGATATCCATAAAAAACGAAATTATGCATTTTAGATTTTAATAAATTTGATTTTTTGCCAGGTCAGATACCTAAAAATCCCGTGTCGTGTTAATTTTTGAAATTCGACGTTTCACATGAACCATCATCAGTAAAGACGCATTACGCACTTTGCATAATATGCATGTTTTGCATACTTTCCGTGTTTTTGAAGCAGAAATGCACATTTCAAGAACTATTGCATATACAAGCATATTTTGTTATTTGTGTGATATTTTCTAATTTTTCTAATTTAGGAACAAATTGGTTATTATTTAATCGAACTTACTCAATAACTGCTTATCAATACGGAATTAAAACGCAATCGAAGACGCAATTTTTAAAATATAATTATTGTTGACAGTGTCCACTGACAGCTTTATGTTACATTACTATAGCAACAACCTGAGCCTATTCACCGACATCGCACCAGTCTAAGCCGCCTTGCGAACCCACTTATCTTTAATAATAATTATTATTACTATTACAAAGAGACTTTTTGCATTAATTTTTCGACATTTGAAGAAAAAACAGCATATTTTATTTGGAGGAAAAGTTACTTTTCATGGCTTGCTCTCTATTACCAGCCTCACTCCGTTCGGCTGTTAAACAGGAGCGCGCCATGAAAAGTATTACTTTTCCTCCATATAAAATAATATACTATTTCCTGCTCGAAGAAATTCCAAATATTAAGACGCTGTCTCAGATCGCTAAGGTTAATAAGATGAAGTCCGGTCCCATTCAGTCAACGATAAAACAGTCTTTTGTGACTTTTAACAACGAAAACCATGGCCAGTCAGAATTTAACGAAGATCTGTGTCAAATGTTTTTGGCTGCTAATATTCCTTTAAACAAGCTGACCAACCCCCCAGTAAAGGCTTTTCTGTAAAAATATTCAGAATTTAATGCGCCAGATGAATCAACACTAAGAAAAAACGTCGCTGAAAGGCGTTTGGTATCATGCTACATGAAATAAAGAACAAAATTGAAGGCAACTAACATTAATACATTTTTTTTCCGAATTCAATTCCTTTAGATAAAATTCTTGTACTGTTGTCCGATGCTCGCTATATATGGTAAAGGCAGGACAGAATTTAATAATATTTTATGAAACTCATGTAAGTTTCCTAGCTCTCGGATTAAATACGGCTGCAGAAATTTAGAGCTTCCTTTCCGTTGGTCAATGACCAAATAGTAAATGTTAAGAAAATATTCATAAAGGCCCCATAAAAGAGTGCAGTTTTACAAGGCGAATTGCACAAAGTACCATTATCACATGAGCCTGTCGTGACCAGATGGGGTACCTGGATTCGTACGGCAATATTTTATGCAGATAATGTACAAAATTGCAAACAAATACGAGGTGAGGTAGGAAAAACAATAGTAGCAATATTAGAAAGTTTAATAGAAAAAAACACTGGTTTTAAGGCGGGTCGTAAACATAATGTCAGGAAAAACTGTAAATAATTTGGCTAACCTGCTTTAGTTCCAAACTATAACTTCAGTAGATCTTGAGAGATAGTTTTCTTTGTACAAACATGTCCCTAGTGATAGACGCCACACTTTTTCAGTTCAAAACCTTGAATCGCACGTAATAACTACTGCGTTTTCTAATTTTTGGAATTAATATTAATATAAGTTTGATATAAATTGATATAGGAAAATTGTATTTGTGATTTAATAAAGTATATACCTACAACTTTAATTTCAATACTTAATCTCTTAATATAGTGAAAATTAAATTTAGAAAATCAAAATTTAGTTGTTTAATTACCGCATATTTTTTGCATATTTATGTATATTTTCGTATATATACTGCATAAATTTTTAAAAATATGTGCTTATTATATGCGCATATTCCTAGGTTTTTGGTTTCTATCATTTGGTCTTTACCTATTAGGCATCTTTTTAAATATGTACCTGCATTTTCTACACAAAAACATTGTCCCTTTGTCAATAATGGAGTCAGTGTCAATTTAGAGCTGCATTGCCTCTTCGAGAAGAACATTTGCTGTTCAAGCTGAGACGAGTTTTAGCTACTCTATTCTATAGGACCACTAGAATTTTTGCTTCTGTATAAATATATACAGGACTACATTGTGTTCCTAACTTCTTGTAAGATTTAAAATATAAATTAGCACTCATAATTTTCCTATACATATACTTAGGCTTTAGTTATAATTAATATAAAAGACTACTGCACACATGGAGAATTACAGGATTTGCACATATTTACGAAATATTATCTATACCTTGATAAAAATAAAAACTCTGTTATAAACAGCATGTAACTATATGATGTATTTGTACATAGATAGCGATAAAATTACCTGAAAGTAAGAGTAGTATCTGATTTTTCATTATATATAAAAGTAGTGACAAAACGTTCAGTTAGGTTGAATATGACATTTCTAATGCCTTTACAAAGGTTGAGAATAATTATTCACGAACTTATTGATGCCACTCTGTATATCTTGAGACTCGAGGTATTTCACAATTTTCAAAAGTGTCTGCCTGTCGGCGTTCACTAAAGGTCGTTAAAGCTTGAGAATACAGTGAAATGTCCGAATAACAAAAAGAGACTCGCAACGAAGCAACAATGCTGGGTTGATTCCCGTACATAATTAACCGGTCCTGGGTAATTTTAACTGATGAGGGAGCTTTAAAAAATAATGAGATGCCACTTTCGCGAATGCTAATTATACCGGAGGAATGGAGAAAAATCCGTAAGGAATGTCGAAGTTTATGACCATCGGAGAAATTATGTTTTCGGTTCTAATTTAGGTCGAGAACAGGGCTACGGAATTTTTTATACATGTGCAATTTTAAATGCTTATAATCTTAGAGGTTTGCCAAAAACACCTTCAAATCTACGTAAGTTCCGAAATCTGCTTAAATCTCATTTTAATGTCCCCTATTATGTCTATTGATTTCGAAATATGTAATATTTTATTTTGCAAGTTTATTTTCATATTTTTATGTACCTAATTATCAACATAACGTCCCAATTTCCATATTAGAAATATTATCTTGCCTTTGCTTTAGAAAATAAAAATCTCACCATATCTCTTTAAAAAACTTTCGATTTTTTATCGTCGAAAATCAATAAATTATTATGGTTTAGAAAGACGTTGCATCAAATATTAAAAAGAAAGATGTACTACGTTTTAAATATAAACATGTATAATTATTTATTTAATTTTTATTAAACTTTTCGAGCAATTTACGTTCAAATAATTTTCCTTTAGGAGTATTTTCCGTTTGCCAAATTTGCCAATCCGAAAAAATTCCAGAACTAGGAGTTTAAAAATAATTAAACGCATCGGTGACTCATCCTGTATCATTTATTGCCTGACATTATTCTTTTTATAATCATATTCATTTTATCAGTTACTTTTTAAAAATGTATCCACAACAGAAATTTGTGAAGCAAGTCTTAAATTCCAAAACTTGTGGGACATTTTCCTAATTTTTATTAAAGAATTCACAAATCGAGAAAGTAAATGTATATTCAAAAGATATAATTATTATTATAAGCTGCTAGAAGACCAATATAAATAATAGGCATTGATTATACTTTAGTATACCTTTAGGTGTACCTAGATATTTTAAAGTAAAATCATATTTTTTATATTTTTTTCACAAAAATAAAAATTGTAAATTTCTATTTTTTGTCAAAAATATTTAAATTTCTTATAAAAACAGAATATATAAAAATAAACTTTGAAAACTCATATTAAGGTAGCATACCAAAATATCTTTCCGTCACGAAGAATGAGTTAGCCTTACTTAGAAGATCAAAATCTCCGGAATTTATTCCTTTACATAAAAGCCTAACCTGACAAGTAGTGCCGGTAGGTATTACGATTATTTGCTCGTGACCAGGCTTTGTCTCCGGTAATCCGATGCACATTAGCATCTTTCGGTATACCAATTTTAATTTCACTCTAAAAAGGCATCCGGACCCGAAATTCCGATTCAACAACAACGACAGCAGCAGGCAGGTGTCGCGCGTCCGTCGACCGATATTCTTGAGTTTTTCACCTGGTGTTTTTGGCCAATCGCGTACAAGAACGATACCCGCATCGAATTTCAACTGTTTATACAGGGTTGTCGATCGAAAATGATTTAAATTAAAAAGACTTGAATCACTTTGTCGCCATGTTTTTGTAATGTTACGCCCGCTCCGTTTCTGATGGCCTTATTCTTTAATTTTGTCTTTTTTTACTGAAGACTTTCTCATTTCGTTATAAATACAAGTTATGGGAGAAAGTGCTACTATGACTGAAAGCTTGTAGCCGACATCTAAAAGGCCGATTTGTTGCAAAAAAATTTGGGTAACATCCATCAAGTATCATCAGAATTTAGATAGATTTTTTTTGTTTACTTAGCTAAACTAACTTAACATTAGACCTTTTCAGCTCGAAGAGTAGAAATTCCGGAAGATGCTTCAGACAGGCTAGGGCAAACCTTCCGAATATCGTTCTATGTTTTTATAATTTGCTAAGGCTATGAAAGCGACCGTCATCATTCAATAACATCACCTCATTAAATAATTTCATCATGTTCAATATTTTTCGAACAAAATTAACACTGTCACTAAAGTTGAATAGGTATTCATTGTTATTTAGGTAATAATTCGTGGATAAACTATGTACATTATACATGAAAAATAATTGTAAATTTATATCACAAACTCCAGAAGGGCATTCCTCTTTCCTTCTTTGCTATAGTCATTATGATAAACTACGTTGCAGACACACCATTCGAACACAAACAATACTTACATACCCAGGATATGTGCTACAAAAGGCAATTGATCTAAAATATTTTAAGTTGCTAAATTGTGTTATGGAATCAAGTCCTGCAGGGTCCAAAATAACACTGTACAAAATATTACTCAAAATGCCATTATAAAAGGCGTGTTATATTTAGTCTGAAATTTTTCTTAAATAAAGTATCTTTATTTAATTTAATTAGGAAAAGTTGTTCAGTACTAATTTGTATAGACTAGTTTCAAATACTGTGAAGGTACTTTTGTAGCGCTAAATATTTTTGTTGCTGGAAAAATAAGTCCCATTTAAAATAAAGGTAAACTTTGACCACATGTAAAATACTTTATATCTATATAAATATAGTACAGTTTGATATTTTGGTGTTAGATTAAACTTGCAAATATCTTTAAAAATACTTTTAAAACCTTGCATCAGCAATAGTATACATATTACAGCAAAAATTACATTGCGGTGTTATGGAATTGGCGATATGGCCTTGAGATAGGTTGTTAGACTGTTAGTAATAAGTTTCCAGAAATAGTTATGTCACGTATGGCCGCACGCAGCCTTATTCATAGATTTCTAACAACAGGACGTGTTTCTAATCAAAAGAAGAAATTAAAAAATACAAAAATTATGATGAAAATGACGCACAATCGTTGCCTTGGACTCGGTTCGTGAATATCCCAATACATCCCCTAGACTTCGACAACTAATCACTGGCATTAGCAAATCTAATCTTGAAAGAATTTATCACTACTTTTTTCATTTTTCAGATGATGTTAGCGTTATAAATATGAATGTGTTTTTATTTTTTTTTGTTTCCTTAATTTTATTATTTATTATTTTTATTAAAAACGAAGGTTTTAATACCCACTTAATATAAAAAAACAATATAAAATATTTTTATAGGATGTAAAATTTTCAAAATAACTATTTAAAACTACGCCAAAGCAAAATAAGTAATTTCAAAAAATATATATTAAATTTAAAAAAATAATAAACAAAATTAAAAACATGTATTTATATTAATAACGCCAATATCACCTGAAAAACGATAAAAAAATAAATTTCGTACTAAAAAAACGGAAGTTGACTGCGTTTTTGTAGGTGACGTTTATTAAACATATTCCTAAATTTTCTTTGATTTATTATGATTGACTGGGTTTCAGCAAACATTATCACACACTTCTCCCCTTTTCATTCAAAGAGGACATTTTACACTTCTACTTCGGAAAAATGTGTCAAAAGCGTTTCCATAGCCGACTTCACAAAAAAATATAATATTAACCGCGAAATTTGTATCAATATCCAGTTGTTTGGAGCTCAAGAAATCCACTATTTTCAAAAATTACTATTTATTTTATTACATTTTTGAAAGAAGGGCGGAATAAGCCTTAATATATTGGGAAAATATACAGGGTGCTTCATATAAAATAACAGTTATTTTAAAGAATTTTTGGTAAAATTCGCCCATTTTGTTTTCGGTACTTCCGGTTGTCAAAATACAATGACATATGCTTCAAAAAACTTTTAATAAAAGTAACTTATTCAGTGACAACAACAACTCGGTAGCTTTTTTAGTTTACGAGTTATTTAAGATCACAATGGGTCAAAATATGGATAACCACCCTGTATTAAATATTATAAAGATAAAACAAAATATTCTACACCCTGTTTTTCTATTTCCAGCTAAAATCAATGCAACTTGAATGGTCGCACAACTGGAAATCACTACAAGAAAAACAACTACCTCCCCTACCTTCTGAGAACTCAACTCACTCACGCCATCAAAACGTTCTGCGACACCATATCATATATCTGGAAAAGACAACGAAGTCCCTCCAAAAAGAAAATTTCTTCCTCAAGTCCAAACAATCTAAAATGGAGGAACAAATAAAGCATATTCAAGAAGCTCGAGAAAAATTAGAAGACAACTTTGACAGAATCAATGGAAATGACATCCAAAATTACATTGCGTCGAATAAGATCCAAGAAATCAACCAGCCGAGTCAAATAAATGAAGCCATGGCCAAACAATTAACTAACGTCACCGAGCAACAGTTTCTCAACACCGAAACAATCGCTAATCTATCGAAACAAATGACCAACTTCGACAAGCTACATTTATCCATGCTCGAGCTTCTGGAAAACGTCGAAACTTTGGAGTACAAAGTGGATAAAGCTTTTCCAGAATTTCGAAAAGAAATTTCTAAGGTTGAAAGTCAGGCTGATCAAATTGCTGCCGATGTTTCTTTGCTAAAAGAAGATCACAATAATGTTAAGGGCTCAATGAAGGCTATTGGGTTTTCGGTATCTAAGCTGCAGGAAAAATCAAGTACAGATCAGGAAAGACTACAGAAAATGGACGATCATCTGAAAACTCTGGAGAAGAGCGCAGTAATACACAATTCCAGGCTTCATAATCATATTTTGAAGGTAAGTGATTATTTGAATTTATGGAAATAATAACGGTACAAAGTCAATTATAACGATGGAAACTGTTTCTGTAAAAATTGAAACAAGTATAAACTTTTCATTATTCGAAATATTTGGGTTAGCTACACTTATAATCAATCAATTCTTAAATCTGGAATAAACGTTAGCTAAATTAATACGAACAACGGAATGTTCCAGTACACTCAATAATTTAAAGTGCCAGTAAAGTTAAACTTATTTTTTCTACTCCTCCTACTCCTATAAATCACTTAAAGTAAGGACGAATTTAAGAATAAGAGGTTTTTTCGACATTTTTCCAATAATTGTCATGAATTTTCTCCGCAACAGTGCACTTTTGGAAAAATGGTATTTGACTTTTATTTTTATCTTAATTAAAGGTTTTCCATGTTCCAAAATTTTTATTTTTTTAACCCTAATTTTTGTATTTTTTAAGTACCCTCTATAATTTATCCTTTATTTAACATTGTTAAAATTAGTTTTTTTCCAAGCATTAACTTTATCAAGAATACAATTTTCTGTCAAGTCAATAATAAAAAAGTTTCCCCCCAACTTTATCGCGGACACTGTAAGTAGTGTAAGTGGGGAGAATGAGATATTCAATCAAAACTAAACTAAAAGCTACAATTATTTTCCTCCGGCAGCAATTATTGTCTTAAGCAATAATTTATATCGTTTTGTTCTCAATAGGTGAAATTTCTAAAGAGATCAAATGATATAATAATTAATAAACATGTTATCATTTATTTTAATTCACTTACACCGATTAGAAGTATCGCCACTTGGCGGGGGCTTGAATTCCTTAAGAGGATTAATGTTATCTTTAAAAATCATGAGATTAAAAGCTAATCTATTAAGAATTACGGGTATCAAAAAGAAGTTTTAAAAATTGAAACTATCTCTTATCTTCCACTTACTGTCTACACATTTTTGCTCAGGCGTCCTTGCCATGTGTTTTCGGTTAATATAATATCGAACAGATATTAAAGTACCTATTTTCTATAAGTTGATTCCTGTTCACGACACAGTGAAAGCTGCCAAGAGGTAAAATACCTAGTGTTTTCTTCATATCTACAACCTCCTCTATTCAAAGTCACTAGCATCTGGGCATGCGTTTCTGAACTATAGAGATCAAAATGACTACAGAAACCGTTAGTATTCTACCGTATTTATTTTTTTTATTTATTAGCTTATAGTTTCTTTCGCGACGTCCTGTGATGAAATCTGCAGCTTTCTTGCATTTATACCTTAAATGAAAATACATCTAACTCCTCTGAAATCCCCTTCCATCGGTCCTCATTCTGGACACTGTTAACCGTCATCAGCAATTAGCAAGCATCTTGAAAATCCTTGCTAAGTCTTGTTAATGAAATGAATGATAAACAACCACCGTATCATCAAATATAAACCTTTTCGAGTTCAAAGACACCAATCGAAAAACATGTTTAAACTACCGATTATAAACTCCATTTAGAAAGGGACTACAGCCACTTTATGAACATTTTGGTTATATTAAAATAGAGCTTTCAACAAAATCTAATATGAACTTTTTTTTTAGGAAGAATCATCAAACGCTGATCTGAATGCCACCAAATCTACAATCCATCTCGTAGAAGAATTGAAGAGTTTCGAGAGTGAATATAAGAGCATTGTGAACAAACTCCCTAAAGACTGCGGCTCGGTGGATGGTGTCAAGGGCATCTACCTCATATCTCCAGGAGACGGGGAACCTATCTTGGCCCACTGCGACAAAGGCTGGACCACGGTGCAGAAAAGGTACGATGGAAGCATCGACTTCAACCGTAATTGGAACGAGTACAGCAACGGATTCGGTAGCGCTACTGGAGAACACTGGTTAGGCAATAGAAACCTCCATCATTTAACCAAGGATAACTGTACCATGCTACGGATCAATATGAAAGATATTTATGGAAATTACTGGGAGGCAACGTACGATCACTTCCACGTAGCAGATTATACCCAAGGTTTCAGGCTGACTGTGTCTCGATATCATGGCAATGCTAGTGACGCGATGGATTATCAGAATCGAATGGAGTTCTCTACTGTGGATAATGACAGAGATATTTCCAACACCCACTGTGCTAACAACTATGAGGGAGGTTGGTGGTTTTCCCATTGTCGACATGCTGACTTAAACGGCAGTTACAATTTTGGACTGACGTGGTTTGATAGCTCGAATAATGAATGGATCGCCGTAGCACAAAGCGAGATGAAAGTAAAAAGACGTGATGTGTGTTAAGGAAACATGGGAGAATGAACTGGGAAAATTCCTATGACAAGGAGAACTCTCAAAAAGCTTTCCAATATATATGACGTGAAATAGAATGAAGACGGCTAATTACTGAGAAAGATATCTATCTATGTATGAGTTACCTATAATATAGAGACGAGATGATGTTCCAAAGATATATCCTATTCTCACAGGAGATTCTATGAAAACATTAAAGCCATTTGCAATTGTGCGAATACAAATTTAGACTGATGAATAATTTAGGGCAAGAAACTTACTTTTTAGGCACTTTAATTGTTCCAGTTAATCTAAAATTGACAACTCCTTTAAAATATGCATATCCAGTTGGGCTAAACTTTCGTAAAGCTCTGCTGTTATGACCTTATTTAAAATTTTCCAGCTACTTGAATATAAGATGCCAGTAGAAACCAAAGATAAACTAGTTCATATTATCTAAGATATTTAGCGCATTATTTGTTATATTAAGTTAGCATACAATGTACAGTAAATTATTTATTGTAGTATTAGTTATTTGCTTTCGCCGAAACAAATTGCCATACACACATAGGTATAGTTTTAGTATAGAAATTGTAAATATTTTTATTGATAAGAGCACTGTATAGAAATGCCACGTTTGTACTGAACCAGTAACTTTTTTAAATAAATTATATAAATAACATGAGCTCCCTTAATTTTTCGCCACTAGTCAAGAACATGCTTATGACCCCTCAGGGATCGGTTTTGGACTGGCTATTTATTAACGACCTATCGGATATTTATGACAACAAGAATATTTTCTTGTACCACCGTATATTATATTTAGAGCATTTTATTTTATTTGCTGATAACAGCAATTATCTATTAGATATTCATTTGACTCAAAATATGTTACATACATTGCAGTGGAATTAATATACCGTAACATGGAGTGCGGACGTTATTGAGGACGACTCAGCGGTGTCAAGGGTGGACAGTCATCATCCGCCATTGCGCATAACGGTAAGAGGTGGCGTTGAGCATTACAAATAGTTTGAGCTTTGCAAGTTGCAAGAGCGCCACCAAATCCTTAAAGTTTAGAAAAGCAGTGGTATTTTTTAAACTTCCGTTCCCTACAATATGAGTAGGAAAAGAAGGTATCCAACTTGGTATAGCAAGAATATTATTAGCTTAATTAAAAAAAAAGAAAAGGCATATAAAAAGTATCGCACGCACAAGACTATTTTCATGACATTCTCAGGGAAATTAGGAGAAACTTAAAGGCTGAAATCGACGTTGTGTACAGAGACTACATTAAAAAAATGAGGACAATATATGTAGGGATAGTTCCGAATTTTGGTCTTTTATACAGGCAAGGAGGGGATTTTCAAGAATACTTGGAATATTAAGGGATGGAGAGCTGGAGCATTCGACACTTCAAGAGCCTTTTCTGTATTTTTTTAGAGTGTTTTCATTGAGTCTAACTCCTCATTCGAGTATAAATAAAATATTACCTCAAATAGAACCGTAAAAAGCGATATAATTTTTGCTTGCTTCGAAAAAAACTGAAACATAAACTGGTATCAATCAGATTCCTAGTATTGTGGTGAAGGACTGTATTGGGGCCTTTTCTTAGCCCCTGTGTGTTTCTTGTTTAACCTATAAACTGTCTCTGGTATTTTTTCAACCTGTTGGAAGTCAGCACACGTCACATCGATATTCAAAAAAGAGGATAGCTGTGACCTACAAAACTATAGACCATTATCAATTTTGTGCAACTTTTTTTAAACTATTGAAATATGTGTTTATAGTAAAATTTACTCTCAAGTTAAATCCTTAATTTCTATCGACCAACATTGTTTTATGGAAAAGACGTCAGGTGTTACCAATCTTGGTTGTTTAGCTCAATTTATATGTTCAATTTTAGACAACCAGGACCAAGTTGATGCATTTTATAGGTATTTTCAGAAAGCGTTCGATCAGATTGATTTGTACAGGGTGGGCAAATAAGCGAGGTAAGGGACTGTATCTCAGAAACCACTAATCGTAGAAACTTGCGGTAAAAAATTATATAACTATAGTGGTCAAAAGAAAACACTGGAAATAATTTTCAACTTCATACCTTTACCGCTAGGGGGCGTAATAGCAATAGTCGGGTAGACAAATGAATCGCCATATGCAGAAACAGCACATGCCCAAAACACCAAATTTTGGGAAAATGGAAAAAACATTTTATTACTTTTAAAAAATTATTTATATTTGGTTTAATAGTTACAAAAATTAATTAAGGGTATCTGTAGACAACATATTAAGTTTGGCTGGTAAATAAGAATTTTTGATTCTACGATTTTTTTAAAAAAAGGACATGTGAGCTTTCTGCATAGCCAAGGGGAAAATTAATAAACTTTTCCAATATAAACGTGGCTGTTTATTTCAAACTAATGAAAACATATCTTGCATTTAATTATTAGCAATAACAGGCCAAAGAAGTATTGAATTACAAAATTCTTGATATTCCGCTTCTACGAATGCCATACATTTTCTTATATCCTGAAGTTTTTTTGCTTTTATAAAAACTTTGCCAAATGGATATGCAACTTCAGATGGTAAAACTGGTGAAGTTTTTCCTGGATGTGGAAGTTTAAATGTGTGTCTAATAGCCCATCTATAAACTCCAAGTTGAACATCTTCACCAAACTTATTACCACTGGTATTTAGACCACGCAAGTCTTTTGGCGATTTTCCACAGCAAGATTTTTTATTCTTCTAACTCGACTTAAAGTTACACTGTAAATTGAGGAAAACGCCTTCAAACAAATCTCAATTTTGGCTGACCCTTTCAAGGCGAAGTATTTAAAGGTATTGGATTTTGGTTTATTTCCAACTTGGACTCTTGCGCGGCGCCTATACACATTAGAAATCTGTATTAGCCCCTGTAGAAAAATATCCTGATGGTCTTTACTATCCAGAGAATAAAAGCGACTTAAATTTGCTTGCAACTCCTGGTTGGTGAATTATTCAAAACATTTTTCTCTGCAACTAGAGGAAAACTCGATTTAATACACCAAACACTAAAAAAGAATATATAAAATACCCTGCAAGGGGGGCCCAATACTCTACCAGGAATATTATCTCCGTTGTAGTTTTTGTAAGGTTCTCTCTTTACACGGGACTTTTTGATAACATTTCGTTGATAACTTGTAGGATCCGCATTCCTCTTTCCCTAGGAAGTATTATTTTCATCTTTATCTGGCTCCATCTCACACTACTATTATTTAAACACTTTCCTAAACAACAAACCACTAACTTATGCTATGTTTACCTTCTAAAACCGTCAAACCTTACCACACTTCCACCCAGTCGAACCGATTGCGCGAAATGCAGAAATCTCTTGTTCAGCAGAAACCGCACATTTTTTTTTTTATGGCAGTGGCACACACACTAAAGAGAGACCCTATGGCGCTCGACGAGCGGTGCGTGTGCGAAGATGTTGATTGACACGGCTCTTGAATATTTGTAAGTTGTAATTAGTGGGAAACAGATGTTCTGGGAGTGAGTTCCACAGTGATGCAGTGCGACAGACAAAGGAATTCTTGTAAAGCGATGTTCTAGGAGTTTCCAGTTGTACGACGAACTGGTGCGCTCTTGCCGTCTCTTGCCGACATGTCCGGGACTTGTGTCGTTTCTGCAAAATATGCTTTAAAATACTCATCGTTTAAAACTACCTGGACATGTGCTGTTTATATATAGTGCGATGTAATTACCTAGGTAGAGTTATTTTTTGGCATAACTCCGTTTGGGCCCAAAATGGACATATGCGGTTTCTGCATATGGCGATTCAAATGCATATTACTCAAAAATATGTTATTATAAAGTTGATAAAAGAATACTACCACAGTAATCCTCGTGAAATTCTGCATCTTTTTGGTTCATCACTTTGGACTGTAGATCATCAAATAAGGGCAGGGGGGAAGGGAGTAGTCTGACTGATTGAGCGCCTATAATTTTAGTTTGACTCAACATATTTGAACAAACTAGGTCTCGTCCGAGAGAGGAAACCTTGCTTATTAAGAGCAAAATATACCCATGACAAATTGGTTTTTGCTGCTCCTGCTAGGGAGCGCCAATTCAAAAGTTCATAGTATTTTTCATTTTTCTCCGAAATTTCAAATATAATCATACAATTAGTTTAACAGAAACAGAAAGTAGATCAAATTTGCAAGAAAAAGCTCTAAACCGCATATCGATAACTTCACACGTTCAGGAGTTATTGCCAGAAGAGCATTTTTTAACAATGCATGCATTGAAAACGCAAATTATTTATCGAATTTTTATGGTCAAGCATGCCATGAATAAAGTAAAAAATTTTTTATTAACAAAAATAATCAAAAATAATCAAAACAACCATGAGAATAACATTAATGATACTATAATAATAACATAATAGGGAATAAGGGTAAATTGTGACTTAGGACTGCTTCAACATTTTAAGAAATCTGGTGCAATAATTGAACGAAGCTTATCTCAGGTATCCAGTTTTACTATAATAGTTGTAGTGATCTTTCTCCTAAATTAAAATTTCAGCTAAAAATGTGGAAATATTAGCAGAATAAAATCAAAATTTTGCCCTTTTTCTGACGAACTTCGTACGTCCTATGTTATAATACTTTTTCACATTTAATAGGCCGTAGAACCAAAAAGCGAACTTCTTTGAAAGAAACGTCAAATTTTTTCCACTCTTGGCACAGCGATTACGCGATACTGGCAGTTTTCGTCGTCCTAAATTCCGTACGCGTCGCAACGGAAGAACTGAAGACAATATTATTAATGTCCTGGCATGCATATAGTATAATAGGCAGATATGAACTAGGGCATTATCTTCAGACTTGGGTATAGCACGAACTACTGTTTGTAATATTTTAAAAGACTACGGGTAAATTCACTACATTAATCACCATATCTTTTTCCATACACAGTTTATGGACCGACAAGTGTAACTTTCATAGCGATGGGAGACTCAACAGACATAATATGCATTACTGGTCTGCTGAAAATCCGCATTAAATGCGGAAGTGCAGCACCAAGGTCGCTGGAGTCTGAAAGTGTGGTGTGGCATTATAGGAAATGAAATTATCAAACCCTACTTTTTCAATAGACCCTTAACTGGCCACGTCGTTCTAGAGTTTTTGATTATTGAG
>MU182292.1:72029-93887 GCA_016904865.1 Pissodes strobi | reverse complement strand
ATATGCGCGAACAAAAAACAAAATCGACGGGTCCGGGCGATTTTTTTTTTTAAAAATGTGGTTTACGAGATAATGAATTTATTCCTTACTTTACGACCACCTTGTATACTTTGTGTCTAACGAAAAGGCTTGTCTCCCTTTTCCATTTGTTTTTCGCAGTGATAGGCATACAAAAATCGAAGAATATATATATTAACGCCTAATTTAATATCGCCCTGGTACTTTCACATCGTTTAAATCCTACATTTGCCTTTGTTTAGTCAGTAGCAGCACCCACAGTAATTGTAAAAACTTCTTTTTTCTTCAAACGTCAGTAAATCAAGTCATTACTCGACTGTGTAGGCGGCCGTGAAGTTTCGTTTTTCCTCCGCCGGAGCTTTACTTTTCACTTTTCCGCCGGCGGAGGTAAAAGTGTTGTTATAGTAACATAGATACAATACAAACAGACAATAAAATAAGCGTCAACAACTCAAGATTTATTAAACTACAATTTGTATTTATCACTCAATTGTGACTGCATTTCTAAAAATCACTAATTTAGGAACAAATTGGTTATTATTTAATCGAACTTACTCAATAACTGCTTATCAATACGGAATTAAAACGCAATCGGAGACGCAATTTAAAAAAAATAATTATTGTTGACAGTGTCCACTGACAGCTTTATGTTACATTATATTCACCGACACCGGTCTAAGCAAGGCCACCTACGACCGTGATCTAAGCCGCCTTGCGAACCCATTTATCTTTAATAATAATTAGATATTATTACTATTAAAAAGAGATGTTTTTGCATTAATTTGTCGACATTTGAAGAAAAAACAGATATTTTATTTGGAGGAAAAGTTACTTTTCATGGCTTGCTCTCTATTACCAGCCTCACTCCGTTCGGCTGTTAAACACGAGCGCGCCATGAAAAGTATCACTTTTCCTCCATATAAAATAATATACTATTGTCTCTCCTGGAAAATTAGAAGAAATGAGATAAGCCCCTTTGTAAGGAAAGCGACGGATTGCTTATACGTTATAGTTAAATAACTTCCATCTGAAGCAAAGAAATAAAAAATAATGAAAGATTTATTCTTGTGTCACTAGAACAAGTTTTTTTCATAAATAAAAAATAGATTATTAATTTACTTTTCCTTAATCATTAAAATTAAAAATCACCAGTCATCCCAATCATTAAAATAAAAAATCACCGTAAACTCTTGGACTATCGTGTTAAAAAGAGAAAAAATTAATTTTTTAAGTAAATTAGGTTATTTTTTGAATATTTCCGAAAGTATGCAAATATAAAATAAGTATTTTAATAAATATACAGTAAAAATATTGTGCGAACCCTTTAACCAATTTTCAAATCACTCAAAACGCCAAAATTTATTTAAATATAAAAAAATGGAGCAAATTCGAGCAAGATTTTCTTCTTCATCTCTTTTGTCAGAATCGTAATGTACAACAGTATATTTGTAGTTGACAACATGGTGAAATCATTAACAAAACAAATGTTGTAATTTGATAAATATATCAATATTTTTCATTTTAATTGACCAGCGCTATGCAATAAGCAGAAAAATTAAAATCTTTTAAATATTAGTTATTACATACCTTTAGTATTGTTATCAATAACTAACTAAAAACGTTAATAGATTTTTGAAACAGCCAGTTGAATACAAACTTTATCAAAATATTTATTTGGTGAAAGTAATAACGCTAATAAAAAACTATAACATAAGTTTGACAGGGCGCTGCAAACGATTCAAAAGATATCAGTTGTTTTTTCCAAATAATTTCGTCATAAATTTGACTAAAAATACCGCGAACGAAAAATCGTTTCTGGCCAGCTTTTATTGAAATTCAATCTGTGTGCGGCGACCTTGCCAATCGTTACCCCAGCAACCAAGCAAAACACTACGATTCCTTTGTAGCGCTCGCTGATCACGCACATCAAAATTGCCGCCGTTGAGTGGTCCTTCTTATCGTATAGTTAATGCTCGGTGGTACCGTTTTAAAGCCACCGCAGAGGCGACGCTGCCAAATTTTGAGGCCAAGAAAATCTAATCAGCTGTCATTTAAAATAACACCGCATTCGTGGCGGCTCCGTACTGCGCTTGACTGACGGCTGCGGCTAGACGAAATTTGCTATGGCAACACGGTGGCGGTGTTACTCCACTACTGGCGTAAAAATAGGCGCCGCATTTGGGTTTTTGACAGTTTTCAAATATTTAAGTAATCTATCATTAATTATTATTGTTTAGCGCCGTTGTCTTGTATTTAAGGTTGTTATTTGCTATTGTTTAAAGTTGATAAAGTTGTTATTGTGTGTGTGTTTGTATAAAAATGAAGCAAAACGAGCCTTCGGTAGTGGCCCACCTACCAAAAAACCAAAATTTCACCATTTATCATCAAACGAACGAGAAATAACTAAAAAGTCTATGAAGGTATTCGAGCTCGTAATCCAGAACTAACTGCGTCGGATGCCGCAGAGTTATGCGCAACATTAACTAAGATTTCATCTCGTACGATGCATAGGGTATTAAAAGGTCCCCAATATGCCAACAAAGAAAAGCATGTGACTAGAGGTCGCAAAAGGATTATACTCGATAAAGACACAAAATACGCAATTCGTCGGAAAGTGCACGCATTTTTTTTTTTGAAAATGAAATACCTACCCTAAAAAAATTATGAGTGAAGTTAAGAAAGATGCATCTTTGCCAAAGATATCACTAAGGATTTTAAAAAAGACTTTACGTGAAATGTAATTTCGTTATAAAGCGAAACCGAAAAAGTATTTTAATTAAAAAAAGCGAAATAGTAATCTAGCGGCGTAAATTTTTGGAACAAGTAGGTACATAACTCTCGACAAAGTGGACACCGACGAAACCTGATTAAATGAGGAGTATACAGTATCGAAAGTATGGCAGGATTTAAATGTTCAAGAGATGCGTTTCTGGAAGGGTTTTCTCGAGGACTAAATGATCCTTCTGCGGGAAAGGTCGCCGCCTGAATATTACACACATTGGGAGAGAGTCTGGTTTTTTGAATGGTGGTCTCAACGTTTTCGAGTCTCAAAAAACGGGAGACTACCATGAGGACATGAATGTCGACGTGTTTGAAAAATGGTTTTCGGGTGTTTTTAAGCTTGTGGACCCCGGTTACGTAATTGTTATGGACAACGCGGCGTGTCACAGCCGCCGCCGCGCCGGCGCCGCTTAGAAAAAATACCAACCTCGGCATCGAAAACATCAGAAATTGTGCAATAGCTGACTTCAAAAACTATACCATTTGATGAGACAATGCTTAAAATGCAGTTGCTTGATTTAGTTCGGGCACAAGCACAAATATAAAAGTATGTTATGGACGAAATGGCTCGGGATAATGGAATTACAGTGCTAAGATTATCGCCATACCTTTGCGAACTCAATCCCATTGAACTAACATGGGCCCAAATAAAAAGTGAAGTGGTACGTAACAATAAAACATTTAAATTAGCAGACGTAAAATTATTATTAAACCAGGCAATTGTCAATGTTACAGCAAGTACGTGGCAAAAGTGTATTACTCACGTTAAAACAGAAGAGCAAAAAATGTCGGATTTGGATACACATGTTGAGGTAACAGTTGAATCCCTTATTATTAAGCTCGGTACAGATAGTAGCGATAGCGAACTTTCAGACATGTCTTCTGATCGTAACTCAATGTGAACACGTTAATATCTACCGTTTTATTGCCAATGAAAGACAGACTACGAGGCGATATATTCAAATTAATATTGGTAAGTTCTTACCTAATATGTCATTACCAAATCTAACAATTTCCTTTATGTCGGCTTATAATGAAGTCCTATAGCGTATAGAAAAATGTGCGTAATTGAACATTTTCTGTCGTATTAGAAAATTTACCCACTAAGTGAACATTTCCTGCATTCCAATTTTTTAAAATACGCGCCACTGGAATTAGTTCCTCTGACGCTTCGCTTCCCGCAGCTCTCTATTAATGAAAAGACAGTCACTGCCAGTTATTTGGATATAGTGTATTTGGCATTTACTAAAGCAATTACACACCAGAAGCGTTACTAAATATGATCTTAAAACTATAATAAGCATAACTTTTCATAAAAACAACAGACACATAATTTTTCTTCGTGGGATTTTGTCCATGCTACTAAATATAATGTATTGTAGCAAAGATAATATTTTACTTACCTAGTAGATAGTGTAGAATGATAAATAATAAAATAAATAAAAAATAAAAACATTTATTCGTTAAAATCATATTTATTTACGTTATGATCACAGGCAAATATGCAAACTCGTATACAGCTCGAAGGCAGCAATATTATCAATATTTTCATACACATTATTATATGCATATACATTTAAAATATTTTATACAGTATAACGCCTAAATAACCCAAACTAAATACATCTAATATTATAAACAGGAAGGTAAACAGGAAGGTAAACCTTATAATACATTTTTATCTGTTTCCGTATCATCATTTAGGAAATAATTACAATAGCAATACATTTTCAGAACATGTTTTAAACACTATATTATGTATAGTTGTCGCGCATGTATCAGATGCAGTTATATAGCGAACTTGTTTTTAACTTGGTCTCTTGTGGTCTGAGTCCATAGTAGACCAATTGCAAAAAAAAATAATTTCGATGAGGAGCATCAGTAGTTTTATTTCTGCCCAAGCATTGTAGGGCTACTTCTATTTAGTTCTTTTTTTAATCTAAGTGTTTATTTCAGATATAATATTTAATGTCTCTAATATGGCGTCTACAATATTGCACTCTAAAATGGCCACTCGTATGTAATTCTAATTCGTCTTTTAATAAACATCAATATCACAAATATGTAGAGTAATTATAAAACTAACAGGGCATTGTAATTATCCTATAATAATTTTTTCACTCTGAAATTGTTAACTGCGACCAAACGACATTATTGCTAGTACAGAAAAGTATATTTTTGCAGACCTTGCTCAAATAATGATATATTTAGATGTCAAAATGTATCTTCACCACCTGGACACATCCCAAGTGATCCCACAGAGTGTATAATGCAGATGAAATGCGTTCTTTCTTAATTCAAACGGAAAGCAGATTTTAGCTCATAAGAGAGAAAAAAAATGTGAATCCAAGGGCGTCGGGAGGGGGTGGCAGTTGCCCCACCATCAGAACTAGGGGGATATCTATTATAATTATAAACATTTAAAAATTTCTTTTTTCGACTTTGGTTTTAGTGTCACATTTCCGGATTGCAACCCCCCCCCTCCTAGCTCACAAGCTGGCCGCGCCCTTGTATGTATCTACACGTCAAATTTGATGAGAAAGAATGTTTGACGACTTTGGTTACTGGCAACGCAGCAGGTATGCTAGTTGAGTCGATGATCGTGTTTAAGTCACATCTAGTCTGCCAGAACATTGGGGTATTCGCCTTCCGAATCTGGGCGGATGTCAGGAAAGATTTTATCGTTTTCTAGGAAATGCTTCTGTTCACTGGTTAAACCGTAACAAATACCTTTCTTTGTCTGTTATACTCTTTATCGATGGACATGCCTAACATCTAGCCCTCCAGTCAAGTGGACTTTGTGAACAGGAAAAATATTCTTTAAATTTCATTAGATGCCTCTTGACGTCGGAGGACTCTTGTATCAACCGTGTTTGATGCAAGACTAGTTGGAGTTCCTAGTACCGAGCTCTGCGTGAATTTTATATTCGATTACGCTGTATCGCTTCTTTCATTGCCTTTTTAGTCTGCTTTTTATCCATTGGGTAATTAGTAAAGACAATTACTGCCCTAGAGCATTTTTATTTCTAGTCGCCGGGGACGTAACCCCGGCAACATCCTGCACGATGCCCGCATCGACGGACGGGGATGACGATTCATCCTCCCTCCGGTCAGTCGATACAAGATCCGGCCCGCCTAGTGCCGATCTCGTTAGCCGCGTAGGGATTATGTACCGCACCCTATGCAAATATTCAAGTTGCAAAATTTGTACCGAATTAGCGGCCCCGCTGAAGTCTATCTCATTTCAGCAGACTGAAGACATCCTGCCTAACTTCAGAAAGGCAGTAGATCACTATCGCACTCATGACGACAGACCTAGAACCTCAACTAAGCCAAAAGCGAAGGCTAAAATTGACACGGGGCGAAATCCCCAAAAACGCCAAAAAACTGCAGATGACAGCTCAGATATGGACGTCGAAACATCTTTCAATGAAAAAGGGCCACAAAAAAGCCCTAGCAACACTGACCCGACCGCAACCTTGGCCAAGGTCAGCGGCAACGCAAAAGGAGATTCTGCGCTCCTGATACCTGAAATGGACAATGAAGGGTTTAAAGCCCCCCTGAAGACAATCCCCTTCCGAAAAAACGTCAGGGAGGTCAAGCTTGACTTCTCTGGACCCTCTGGGGTGAAAATAAATAACCAGTTTGAGGTATTGAGTGACTTGGAGGAGGATACGCAAAGCGTTGACTCTTCGACTACCAGAAGTGACAAAACCAAAAAAGGGCCCAGCCGCACTAGTGCCAGGATTATGAAGAAATCCCAAACTACCCTCAAAGCCAAACCGGGCCCACCACCCCCGGTCGTCCTTGAGGGCAAATTAAAGGAACATGCCACCCTACTTGAAGACATGCGACGAATGCAAATACAGAAGTATAATATAAAGTACGCAAGAAATTCAACTATCTTTTATTTCGAGCTTGAAAAAGATTGGGTGGTATTCAAAAGGGCATTGGACAGCGAGAGTGTTAAGTATCACTCGTACGCCGAAAAGAACCAGAAGACCAGAGCATACGTCTTACGAGGTCTTGACGGAGATATTCCGGTTAATGAAATTAAAAAGTTTATCACCGATGAATATAGGTACAATATTAAAAACATATTTCAAATGAAAAAGACGAGAGAGCCACTGTACCTGGTTGTTACAGAGGCCTCTATTTCATTAAAGAAAATCCAGCAAGACATTAGGACGATAATGAATATTAGAGTCACTTGGGAACACCGCCGCAACACTAGACCAATCATGCAATGCAGAAGGTGCCAAGGGCATGGACATTCCATGTCCTACTGCACCAAGAGTTTTAAATGCAGCAAGTGCGCCCAGGCGCACCAAATTACTGAGTGCACAAACGCAATAATTAAGTGCGCTAATTGCGGCGGCCCACACCGGGCAATCGATCTCGAATGCCCGGTGTACATCTATAAGTTAAACCAGCTTCAGACAACTAAGCAACCTAAGCAACAATATAAACCAGCACCCGCGCCCGCCACGCCGGCCTGGCAGGGGCGCGGTACATCAGGGACCCAAGGCCGGGGTATAAAAAGAAACCAACCCCAACCCCAGCCCCAACCCAACCCTCAACGACCCCAACAGCAAGGAGGAAGAGCGCCACCGGAGGATTATGATAAAAATTTCCCGAACGCACTCAAGGCCTCACAACCTTCTAAACCGCCGCAACAAAACGCAGGGGTAAGTGGCAATGCGCACTCAATGCTAACAAACCTTACAAATGTAGTCGATAAAATTAACTCGCTTGTCAATATATCTGAGCTTTACTTTGCATTAGATGAATTTAGCAACGTATTAGAATCCTGTAACGGTGATAAAGTTAAAATATTGCAAGGTACGCTACAATTCTTTACTACAGAAATTCATAAATACAACATTTAGATGACTTGTTTTCAATGTCCCTTCTTAATGTATTGTCCTGGAACTGTAACGGTATTAGAGGAAAACTTGACGAATTTAAGTATTTTATGCATAAATCCAATTTCCAAATTGCCTTCTTGCTAGAAACGCGTTTAATCGCAAATTTCAAGTTGAAGATCCGCAACTATCAAGTCGAGCGATACGATAGACCTATAGGAGAGGGGGGAGGCGTGGTTTGCCTTATACACCGGTCACTTAAATATAAAAGGCGATCCCATATAAGATCGCGCATTGAGCATGTTAGCATCGAGCTAGAAGGTGGCCTGTGTGTAAGCGGCGGGTACGCTCCCCCCCGACTCCGTATTACTCAGGCGGACTTATTAGCCTTTCTTGAGCCGGGAAAGCGCTCACTGCTAATTGGCGACTTCAATGCGAAACACACGGCGTACGGTGATTCGTTTACGAATCATAAGGGCCGTGTAGTTCGCGACTTGCTTGAAGACAATATGGAAGTCCAATACCTAAGAACTTCTGACCCTACTTATTACAGAGAACGCCTCATTCCCTCTTTCCTGGACGTGGCATTTGTTCGAGGAGTGACAGGCGCCGCAAGACCGAAGGTCATAGGCGATCTCAATTCGGATCACCTGCCAATTAAGATGTGTCTAACTAATGTTAGGCGGCCGGAAGCCAATGAAATAATACGTATTTCATACAAAAATCTTAATTGGGGGGTGTTTCGAGAGAGATTAGGGGATCTAACTGTCATTCCGAGGCAGATTGACACCGTCCAGGACTTAGAGAACGAGGTGGACTCACTAACCAGAAACATCCAGCACGTCAGAGACGTCATATGTCCGAAAGTCAGGAAGAAACCGTTTACGGAAACTCTCCCTGACGACATCCTACTCCAAATCAATCTTCGGAACCGAATTCGTCGTAGGTGGCAAAGGAACCGAGCGGTGATTGATCGGTTAAGGGTGAGCGCCCTTAACGCGCAAATCAAGTTGAATATTCGAACGTACAGGGATGCGGCGTGGATGACCTTTGTAAATGGGCTCGGCACGTCAGACGGTTCCCTGTGGAAGCTTGCGAGACAGATCCGCAGAGACCCAACTGGCATTCCCGCTATGCGCCATCGCGGCGAGGATGCAATGACTGATCAGTCGAAAGTTGAGGCCTTTGCGGATTTCCTCGAGGGCGTACATAGGGAGCCACCGGACACTGTGCCATTGCACGCCCATTATGCAGAGCGAGTTATGCCGTTTGTGAACAGCAAATTTCCAATTCCGCCCCCTGTACTGAATAAACTGCTTGTTACCCCATCCGAGCTGCGCAAAGTTCTTAGCCGCCTGCCCAAGAATAAGGCTCCGGGGCCTGATACCATCCCTTATCTGCTCCTCAAAAACCTTCCCAACAAAGCCCTTGTGCATTTAATGCATATAGTTAACGCCATATTACGCTTGCAACACTTCCCCAATTCCTGGAAGGTCGCGCGGATAGTACTGTTCCCTAAATCGGGGCAGGACTTGAAGTTGACTAGTTCATATCGTCCCATCTCATTGTTGAACACAATGAGTAAGGTTGCCGAGAAACTCATACTGTCCAGATTTAATGAGGCCGCCCTGAGCCTCAAGATTCTGCCGGACGAGCAGTTCGGTTTTCGCAGTAGGCATGGCACTAACATGCTTGCTGCGAAGATCGTATATGACATCTTTGAGGGGTTCAATGAAGGGCATTGCACTTCCTTGTTACTTCTGGACATCGAGAGGGCGTTTGACCGAGTGTGGCACAAAGGCCTTCTGTATAAACTCTTCGTAACATACGGCTTTCCGCTGCATTTGGCAGCATTGGTCGTGTCATACTTGGCCGGGCGCTCCTTCTCGGTGCGGATCGGCAACTCTGACTCAACTATGAGGCCAATTCAAGCTGGCGTCCCGCAGGGAACAGTATTATCACCGCAGCTATTTAGTTATTACATAGCAGACCTTCCCTCCCACCCTCACTCATCCCTGGCATTATATGCCGATGACACTGCCCTCTACGCCAAAGCTCCCAGCGCGCAGGAGGCAACTAACATCGTTAGTGCCCATATGGCACAGGTCAATCAATTTTATATTGATTGGAAAATCAAACTGAACGTGAATAAAACGGAAATGGCCATTTTTACGCGGAAACGCAAAAATATAGACACCCTTCCCATCCTCATCAACAACACCCCCATCCCTCCTAAACCTAAACTCAAGTACCTAGGAATCGTGCTTGATAAGAGGCTTACGTTTGGCGAGCACGTTACTCACGTGAGGAATAAAAATCGGATTATCAGCGACAAACTAAGGCCTCTTATTAGACACGGTTCCTTCCTCAGCCCCTCAAATAAAATCACCCTCTACCGCTCCATAACACGTCCCTTCCTTATGCATGGTGCCCCGGTGTGGAGCTCGATATCCGACACTCAGATGAATAAAATTCAAATTATTCAAAACCGACATCTAAGAGCGGCCCTTTCGGCGGGGCTGCGAACCAGAATCGCAGATCTGCACGCGAGTTCCCGCGTCGACTATGTCAGGGAATATGTGGATAGACTCGCGTGCAGATTCTTCGAGTACGGTATCGCCGGCTCGCCGAAAACCGCTGACATAGCGAATGTCAGGTTTAACCCAGATTATAGGGCAAAACACGGGCCCATGCATATGAAAACCTCACTTTTCTACCTTGATCCTAGACCCCCTTAAACGTTTCATACCCACCCATACCCTAACTCACCCCTAAACTACCCCTGTGCAATCAGGAAAAACCTGATGTATCAGGAGTACAGAAGGTCGACCTCCTTCCATCGACTATACTAGCCCGAGGTTGGCTCCACCCACTATGCGTAAAAGTATGGTGGGTGGGGCTTGCTAAGGAACCTAGTATCCATATAAATACGGCCCGGCCGCTATCGACACTCAGTCGAATAACAGCAGCCACGTCGTCTCTGCGCTCCTTTGCTCCGGCAAGTGTAATGTGGCTACGCTTTCGTCAAGAACTCCTCTGAGAAACGTTACAGTTCACACCTCATCTAAGCTATCATGATAGCTTCACCCACGTATGAAAGGAAGAATGAAAGAGAGTATGAATGCGTGTGTGACTAAACCAAATAACCGTGACATGGGGTTTTTCGGTGTGCTTTTTCCCCATATGTAACTCCCCTCACCTTTTCCCATCCCTGAAAACAAGTTAACTAGTTCTATTCCCATCTGTATGTAATGAATTACTGTAGTAAATTTGAAGGGCATAGCCCAAGGAAATTAAATTGACAGCATAGCATTGCCACTAGCCACTTATAAACATAAACTGGGCAGCTCATCCGCCCGATGTAAATGCGCGATGCAACGGTTGTGTTGTGAGGTCGTTAGTGCATCTAGCATAGGATGTAAGCGCCTCACCGGCATTGTATTGTGATTATGTTAGTTTATGTGATAGTAAGCTTAAGTGTCCTTAACTCTGTAACAAACCCAAATAAATGTTTATTGATTGATTGATCTTGACGTCGCTGGATTTAGAGCCTTAAAAGATGGGTGGAAAAATAAAGTCCATGAGTGCATGGCGTCTGAAAAACTACTCCTCACCCGTTTCAAAAAGCATCATTTTTGCAATTTATTCAATGATCTGTTCGATGAAAGAATAAGCCGGAAATATGACAATCTGGATTTCGAAAGTGCGGGTTATGCCCCTGGGATCTATAAGAGGCAATCAATAAATGAAAAAAATCTGTCAGAAATATTTCAGATCTAAATAAAAAGCACCTTGAAGAATTAAAATGCGCACTGTATTACGTTGAAAAACACATACGGAAAAGCAAATTACATAAGTTTAAAGAAAAAGATACTTGGGATAAAAACATTGAGGGCAAGTCTTTATTTAATTTTTATAAACAAATTTCCCAGGAGTATTCGGAACTAAAACTAACTTTTGATAATGCAGAAAAAGGCAATAGAGAAAACACCATTAACAATGAAGAAAATATTGAATCCGGAGTAAAAGATAATGCAATATCATCAAAAGTCTCACCTTATAAAATACCCGATCTTTTGCCTAACCAACAAATTCCTTCGCCTTTCAAATGAACTTTATTTTGGCCTGAGCCAAAGCCAAATAAAACTGGCAAACGAACTAAGGAGGAGGTAGTCCAACCTGCTGTAACGACAAAGGCGTGGCAAGAATATCATCATAAAAAGGAGAAAAAAATGGTAAAAAATAGAAAAAAGTTAGAGCTGAAGAAAGAAAAGCAAAAGCAAAAATTAATAAGAAAAAGAAGGAAGAAATACTATTTGATAAAGAAAGAAAAGTAATCAAGCATCCAAGAAGAGAAAACGTAGTGCATTTTCAGGGTCAGAGAGATCTTCCAAAGAAGATTGGATACCCTCTGAGGCCAGAGATGATGAAACTTATTCTGATTGTGCCGAGGAAATATCCAAACAAGTCGCCGAACAACAAGAAGAAGACGACTATATACTAGTAGACATTTATTTGTTTTTTTTTTACCAACTATAGGTTCATAATATGGAAGATTAGAGTTTATTTATATTTTTTTAATACAAATTGTGTTTAGTTTGATAATAAAATATATTATTCTAAGATGTTTATTCCTTAATATAAATCAAGAAAATATGTGGTTTTCAAAATAATAACAAAGATATGCAAAAAAATATAAAATGTATCTCTTAAAGGGCCATCTACCTTAGCTTTTTCTTAGGATTTTGAATAAAATAATGCCAAAATCGATAAAAAATTTCGATTCATCGGTCCGATTTTCTCAGTAATATAAAACGATTTCAAAAACTTTATAAACTTTTGTTGCATATATTTTATGCTCTTTTGATCTGATGTCAAATATTTGTATTATTTATTTTTATTTTGCAAGGTAAATTTTTTGCATTCCAAGCAAGGTTCCAGGTATATCCGTCTTTATCAACGGATAATTATCCGTACTTCCTCAATATTTTTTAATAAATTTTTCTTATTCGGTCTTTCAATTCCCGAACAAATGGTGAAAATGTTCTGCAAGTTTTGGATTTGAAAGAAGCGTCACAAATTTATGTTATAATTAAATCTTTAGTGTGTGATAATGGGGTCAGTTGAGGTAAATGTAAACTCGGGTAAATGTAAAAGGACCCGCCTAATTTTGACTTCGAAGAGTCCAGCGAACGTTAATAGTTTCTCTGGAAATTATTGCCTGGTAAGTTTAAAGAATATTATATATTATTTTTATCAATAAGACCCTTATTGATATTTCATCGCATTTCAAAGTGTTTAAATGGTAAAATGCAGGTTATTTTTTCGCCTTTAGGATTACCCCAGGAATTTATGAATAGGGGTTTGAATTCATTTCAGAGAAGAGCAAGAAATTGTTCAGCGCCTAATAGTGCGTTCAAAAATGGTACATCCATGTGATTTGCAGGAACTAAGAGAATTGGTTAAAAAATGTGTAGAAGCTAAACATTTAAAAACTCCCTTTACGGAAAATAAGATTGGCATCTAAATGTCGAAGTATCCTGAGCTATCCTTAAAGAAACCTGAATATCTACAAAAATTCAGAAAAGACGCAAGAAAACCTCATATTGTCTACGTTTTTTATGGAAAACTTGAAAAAGTAGTCAATGAAAATGACTTGGGAGGTTAAGGCAAGGCCTGTTTTATCTTCAACGCAGATGAACCGAGGATCCATAGTGACCCTAACAGGGTAAGAGCCATTGAACAAAAGGCTAAATCTTTTAAAATAACTGGGGGATCAGGCAAATAATCAACAACAGTCCTGGCTTGTCTATCTGCTAATGCCAGCTGCTTACCACCTTTAATTGTATTTAAGGGTGCTGCCGTTCAAGCAAAATGGATTTCCCCAAATTCTTATCCAGGGACCTTATATACGACTTCAAAGAATGACTGGATCGAGGAGCCTCAATTTTTTGAATGGTTCAAATCTAGTTTTATCCTTTTTATTAAAGAACTAAGAGCAGCAAAACATATTCCAGATCAAGGAGCACTTTTGTTATATGATGGGCATTACAGCCGCATTAGTATTAGAATTGCTGAAGAAGCAATCAGTAACAATGCATACTCATGAAGTTTCCCAGCCATCTAACGGATAAAAAAACAAACATTAGAAAAAGTTGTTTTGGCCCGATAAAGAAAAAAACCCTGTGGCATATGGTAAAAAACAGATTGGCAAAAGTAGTGGACGACTGACAAAAGAGGATTTTAGTGAATTACTAAGTAGGAGAAGTATATGGATAGAATCAATAAAAAGTAATATATTATTGCAGGATTTAGTACAGGTATATATCCAGTACCTAGATAGTTCAAAATTTTCCAGAGAAGAATTTAACACCATTGATCTTGAGAGATCTGACGCAGGAAAAGGAATAAATAAGCATGTTGAAGAAAAAAAAAGAAAATCAGAAAAGACGCAAGAAATCCTCATCTTTTCTACGACTTTTAAGAAAAAACTTGGAAAAGTAATTAATAAAAATTACTTAGGAGCTGAACGCAATAGGGGTACCATAGTGACCTTAGCAGGACAAGAGCCATTAGACAAAAGGGTAAACCTTTAAGTAAGATTTCTGAAGGATCAGGCAGGGAATCAACAACAGTTCTGACTTGTGTATATGCTAAAGGCAGCTGCTCACCACCTTTAATTAAATGTAAGGGTGCTACCGTTCAATCAAGATGGGTTCCCGAATTGCTTATCCAGGGACCTTATATATGACTTCAAAGAATGGCTGGATGGGGGAGCCCCAATTTTTTGAATGGTTCAAATCTAGCTTTGTTCCTTTTATTAAAGAACTAAGAGCAGCAAAAAAATCTCCCTGGCATTACGGCCACATTAGTATTAGAATTGCTGAAGAAGCAATCAGTAACAATGTAATACTCATAAAGTTTCCGAGCCATCTAACTAACAAAATACAACCATTAGATAAAGCTGTTTCTGTAACTTGTGGCATATGGTAAAAAACAGATTGGAAAAAGTTGTGGACGACTGGCAAGACAAAAGAGGATTAGTGAATTGCTAGAAGAGGTATGGATAAAATCAATGAAAAGTAAAAATATTATTGCAGGATTTATAAGTACAGGCGTATATCCAGTAGATAGAAGAATTTAATTCCATTTAACTTGAGATATTTGAGGCGGGGAAAGGAATAAACAAGCATATTTAAAAAAGCAACAAAGAAACAACCCAGTTTCCAATAGAAGAAAAAGAGTATTGGGATACCAAGAGCCTAATAAAAATTCTGGAGTAGGAAAAGAAACATTGATAAATATAAATTATCTGCAGAATTCTCAAATTGGACAACAACAGTCGTGTTCCAAGGACTTTATTGAACCACAACTGTCTTGTTCCAAGGAGTTTGTTGAACCACAACCACCTTGTTCTAAAAGGTCTGTTGAACCACAACCGTCTTGTTCCAAAGAGTTATGTGAACCGGAAGTAGTGTGTTTTCGTTGGAATTTTTAATTCCAAAATAGAGTTATTGGAAATCCAGAACTGTAAATTATAGACTCAATCAACAATCAGATGATGAATTGTTAACATCCAGTCAGGTTTTAGTAAGGTTGAAAGAAGCTGAAAAAAAGAAGAATACCAAAGCAAATGCATTAGGTGTTAAAAACACAAGAAAAAAAAGGATAGTTAAACAGTAATTTGCTCCAGATGAGAGTGCTTCACCAATCCTTAAAATATTAAACAAAAATCGGTAAAGAAAAGGACTGTATCGCAATAAAAGAAATATAAATTATAGATTTTTCGGAAGAAAGTGACTCATTTGAGTATGACCATGACAGCCCTTATGACGAAGATTTAGAGGAAAACTTACATTTATTTGGAACCTGTTACAGTTATTTCAAAATTATGTTGCGGTAAATGAGAAAGTAACGAAGAAGACAACGAAATCAAGATCATTATTGGTTGAAAAGCAACAAATAATTTAAAAACCGACTTTTATGTTGCCAAAACAGATGTTAGTTATATTGGCATTGATCAAATAATTGGTGTACTGCCAGATCTAGAAATATTTCCAAAAGGGGAAATAATTTATTATAGATTCAAAAACAGAGTTCCTGTGTTTGAAGAGTGCTAATTATGTGATAATTTAGTTTTTTTATCACTTTAATATATGCCTGTTTTGTGAAAAACGTTTCAGTTACTACTATCAATATAATTTTGAAAAAAAAAATTTCTTTCATTTTAGCGTATAATATACAGACTGTTTCATTTCACAAAGTTGAAGTTGCCTATATTCTTCCATTTTTTGAAGCGATATCTATTTCCTGGTAGTTTCAAAAGATAATACAGAAAAAACCTACAATGTGTAAAACTTTTTTTTCTATCTTCAAAAATAAAGGCTCCAAGAATCAGGTAAATAAAATCTACCTACATGTGTGGACCCACAAATGAGGTTGCCTAAGGACTTAAAAATTCTACCTACGCTTTATTGAATATTTCTAAATGTTATTAATAGGTAGTTACATTATATTATATTGAATTCCGATTGAAGTCATGCTCGTTTAATAACGGAATACTGCTGTACTGTTCAGCTTAATTAATTGACAATTCACTAAGAAATTAATTTTAACTCGTTAAGAGTTTAAAAGGTTTAGAGCTTGAAATGATTCAAAAAGTTCTGGAGAGTATACAAAGTTTTTAGATAAAAAAAAGGTTATTGTAAAAAAACTCGTCTCCTCTCTGTGTTTAAATAAATATTCATGAGGTACACTAGTGATGCCGTCGAGACGAGAGATTCTCGTCTCTCGTCTCGTCTCGTCTGGTCTCGACGAGACGAGAGAGGTATTTTCTCTCGAATGAAACCTCGAGACGAGACGAGAGAAAGATGCTCTCTCGTCGAGAATTTCTCGTTTTTCTCCCGATCTCTCGAGCAAAAAATTGGCATAATAAAAAAAAACAAAACATCTTTATGATTTTTTCATATATAAGTAATTTGGTGATACCTATTGTATTAAATTCGTAGTTAGCATATCCATTTTCTACACTACTTATGGACGGTTTCCCAATGTCGAGTTAACTCTTAACTCGCGAGTTACCCTCGATTTTTCTATAGAAAACCCGCGGGTTAAACCTAACTCGTTATTAAGAAACCGGCCCTTAGGGTTTTTTAAGGGTGAAAATGGTGGGGGTCATTTAAAAAAAATACAAATGGTGTATTGTGATACCTTATTTGGAAAGTGTTATTGAATACCTTATGATGCCAAAATATTAGATTCCTATAACCCTCCAAAACGAAATGTCGCCATTATTTTTTTTTATTACATTTTTGCATTTTTGACATGCTCTAGAATCAAAAGGGTTTAACATGGGAAATAAAAAAAAGGTTTGTAAATATTATGCGATTGCTCTTAAAGGTGTAGGGCAAGATAGGATAGGATAAAATAAGACAGGGAATGTGCGTTGTTTTTTTTGAATTTTAAACCATTTTGATTCTGTAGAATCTCAACAATGTAAATGTTTAAAACGTTGCCATTTTGTTTGAGATAATAATAAGAATAAGAACAAAATATTCTGGAATCTTACTTACTCGATAAGACCTTAAAAATAAAGTATCACCTTTCGCATTAAAAAAATGAAAGATTTTTTTGTCAATTTCATCAGTAAAAAAATCGTTTATGTAGTAATATTCCCTTTTTCCAAAATCTTAATTTTGGAAACATTTCCAACAACTTTTCTTTTACCTTTTTTATATTCTTTTTATTTAGATATTATTGTAACCTGTATAAATTCTAATTTATGATCTCGCTAATAAAAATAGTATTCATTAATGCGCTTGCCCTAACAACCGTGAGGTGTAAAGTAGGCGGTTTTTAGAAATAAGAACACCAATAGAGATCTTGCCAATTTGCTGTAATATAAAATTTGTAATTAAATTTAAATTCTAATATATGTATTTTCAAAAAGGGTTCAAATTTAAATCGAAATTTAAATTATTTTTTCTAAGAACCAGAAGAATCCTATTTATCATACAGTTCATAATATAAATCGAGGGAGATACATTTCCATAAATATGTGTTACTGAAAATGTCCCGCACACTTACTTATCTTTGTCTTACCTCTTTCTATAAAATTTTTTTATAAAACGCCGATCTTAAACATTTATTTTCATTTTAAAGGCACAAAAAGGATTATGTTAAAAAACAATCAAAATAAAAAAAAATTAACAAAACCTTGTGTTGGTTGTACAGGGTGATTTTTTATAATATCCACCCCCTTCAACTTTTTTGTGCCACTGTGTAGAACAAAATTTTGACTGGAAAGCTAGAGCGTTTCAGAAGTAGCTTGTGCACAATACATATTTTTCTATACAGGGTGTTGCAGATTGCTTGAAAATACGTTGCATTGAATTAAAAGAATGTTTTTTACAGCATTTAAAAAAATAAGGTTACTATAAATTGTACACAATGAACACGTAGAAAGCAACAGCTTAAATAAATCTAAATTTTTTATTGTAAAATTTAAAGTATAAAAATAAAATTAAAAAGAAGCAATTAAAAATAATCTATTATTTAAATAATTTTAAATAAATTTTCTCATCTTTGTAAAGCTCTATCGGCCAGAGAAGAATGTGTCAATAATCTGATTTTTCATACCAAGAAACCCCCGTATGCCAATTTTCAAGATAATACACTAAGAAATGCATAAAATATTTTACAAAAACGATTTTTAACATTAACACCCTGTGGATAAAGAACGGACCTATGTTAATATATACTTTTAATTCATAAAATAACCCAAGGAATAACCCCCTTTGACCCCGTGTATTTTGTTGTGTTTTATGCTTTTTTAAATTGAATATTTAGTATTTACGAGAGGGTCGAGACGAGACGAGAGAAGGGTTCTCTCGAGCGAGAGAAAGCGTTCTCTCGCCGAGACGAGAGACATATTTTCTCTCGGCTGACGAGACGAGAGAAGGCCTATTCTCGTCTCGTCTCGACGGCAACACTAAGGTACACAATAATAGAATATCAGTCTATAAATAAACATAATTTATTCCTGAACTACAATTACTTAAGACGTCAAATTAAATAGAAACATTTAATATTTTTTTAGGTAGGTATATCATAATTGTGGGGTCGCCTTTTAAGCAAATAAGAAAAAGAACTGGCCATTTGCTACTGCAAAGAACGCTGACATTTTCCTATTTTATTACAACAACTTAAATGCATAAAGGCTTTTTTGTATTCTACCAAGGTAAATATTTCATCACACCATCATAGGATTAAATAAAAACTAAATATAGATATTGAGCACACAGATCTGACTAATCAAGGTTAAAATAGGTAATTTCAAACAAATCAATAATGATCAAAACAGGTAATTATGATTTAACGTTTAATACGACGCGACGGCTTCCTGAAATCAAGTTTGTTAATTGTATTTTTGTAAGAAGGTTCTAAGACGTAATGTTCGTCTTTAGCAAATATCAAAGAGTAAACCACCTTCACGATTTTGTACCCACACAGGAATTCAATGACACCCTTTATCTGGATTAAACATATCAATATTGTTAAAGCTTTAATAAAAATATGCTTCTAGTCTTTTTTCGAGGCGAAACCCCCAAAATGACTCCTTTCAGGTTAAGACACGCAAAGTAGTGACCCCGATTAATCATACTATTTTGACTTTTAGATCGTCTAAATTTTTAAAAACGGACTTTGAAATATCCATTCAAAGATAAAAAAAAACAAATTTTTCCATGGATGAGATGCATGCATTTTTATATTTGGAGCGTATTGAAAATTGGGCTACCAACTTTGAAAAAAAGTTCCCGATTTGGAAAATTAACATTAGTCAGTCTTAGGTTCTGCGTGCTTTTTTAATATTATAAGGACTGTTTTGTTTTATATTTTAATTAGGTACGTTTGAATTTGTTTAAGTATAATTACTTGAATAAAAAATAAACAAAACCTTTTTCTTTATTAATTGTACTTTTAGAAGCAAATGTAAACATTGGTTTAATGTAGTGTACATTACTGAAAATAACGCTAAAAGTCAAATGTTTACAAATAGCGCATCTGCCTATAAGTAGTGATGTGAACAAGGGAACGTTCTAATTGTGCTGTAACGAATATTCGCGAACGTTCGCGCACGAAAAAATCGTTCGTGCTTCGTGCTCAGTTACTTTGCAGATTGAGCATGACCGAAGCATTTTCAGCACGTTCTCGTCCAATACCATTCGTCCGACGACGCGGGTTGCGCTATTCTGGCTTGCTTAAATAGCTTGTGGGTCACCAGATACGCGTTCAAACGCTTGGCTATATCAGAAAATAGTGTGGTGATTAAGCTTAACTCAACTGTAAAAAAATGCCTAGATGATGACATTTTCTGGAAAAAAGTAGAAATTATTCATGACAGTCTTGTCTCCTATTGTTAAATGGATTACCATATTAGGAGACGATTTAAAACTTTCGGATGGTATGGAAGCCTTTTGGGAATTGTAGAAAGAATTTGAGACTGAGATCTCAAGATTACATGTTACTAAAAAATAAGAAGATCTAATTCCTTTGTATTTAAAGGCCCGCAAGGAGTATGAGGTATGTGGTTTACATTATGCCGCGAATATACTGAATACACAGAAGCAAGGCAAACACCTTAATATGAAGAACATTCAAAAAGTAAGTTTTTAGAAAATCAGTTGAAAGGTTGTCTAGTTTCCATGTTTTAATTATTTTTTAGGAATTGACTTTATAAATTCATTGGCTGGAAAAAATGAAGTTTTCAAAGATAATGAAGAAAAAATAATTGTCGAACTAGTACAATATATAGGAAAAACGGAAATGTTTGGAAAGGATTACCTATGGAAATGCACAGACAAAATGGATCCCTTTACCTGGTAGCAGGGATATTACTCCACGTCCGCGTTAAAAGATATGGCTACAGCAATTTTAACATTACCTCCATCATCTGCTGCAACGGAAAGAACATTTAGTAAATATTCATTTATACACACCAAAAAAAGAAATAGATTAACAACAAAACGTGCTGGTATGTTAACTTATGTAGCATGTAATCTTAAACTAACATCTAAAACTAGTAATACTATAGAACCAACTAGCGAACCAATGATATCAAGACTTGCTAATACAGCCCGTGTGAATTTGGAATTGAGAGACACGGGGTCTGAAAATTCAGATGATGATGACGATTCTGAATACAGTGTACATGATACCAACTCCAGCATCGGCGAAGAAGATTTTAATGATGACGGAACTATTAGGGAACACGAGTACAATGAAGGAGTCTACATGGAGCCTGGTCTGCCTGAGATTTTGGAGCATCAGCAGTTGTAGTACTTCAGTAATTAGTACTACAACAATATTTTTAGTTTTTTTCCATGTAAAATCAAAAATCATGAATTAATTTTTAATTAGTAGCTGTCAAGAGTCACACCGAGGGAGCCATTCAGGTCATCGACCCAATTAGAACTATCGAAGTTTTGTTTTTTGTTTTGCTTATTTTATTGTTATATTATGATTTGAGGAACAAGTATTTATTTGACTCATTTATACTGAGTTGTTGTACGTTGTACCTGAACTGTTATTTCAGTTAATATATTTTTTATTCATATGAATAATACATATTTTACTTCTATGATGCCTCCTAATTTCACAGAATGTACGCGAAAATTCCAGTTTCCAGTAGATGTATCCGGATCAATTGTAGAATCTAACATAAATTAATTATGGATGTAGGATAGGATTGGTAGAATGTAGGATTGTAGGTAATAAGATAAAATTACCTAATTTTGGGAATTTTGTTAAGAAGTTTGAGAATTTTCAGCATAATTGAAGAGAAATTTAAGAATTTTCAGAATAACTAGAACTTTGGAGAAATTTGGGAATTTTGATAAAAATCAGAATTTATTTAAAAAACTGTACTGTTTTGTTCGACTTTATAGAAGAAGCATAACTTACTGGGTCCTGCTCGTTTACGCTCATTTATGCTTGTTTATTCTCGAGCGTGCTCGGAGAACGTTCTCTTAAAATACTTGCTCGAGCATTTTACATCACTACCTATAAGTAATAAAGTATGGTACAACTTTTAAATGTTTGCTTATACAGTTACTCCAAAGTTCTGGGGGTAAATGTAAAAATTGACACTCTGTTGGCATATTTTATTTAATATTAATATATTTAATGTATATAT
>MU182292.1:53214-67029 GCA_016904865.1 Pissodes strobi | reverse complement strand
CTGTTCAGTGTGCTGTAAAGTAAAGATACCTGTTCATGACGCGATGTCGGAGATTTGCACTAACATTTTAGTAAGCGTTTGTCTGTTTAGCAACTTACTATTTTCTAGCTAATGACCACCTGTTGTCTGTTATATTTTGTGCATTCGGATTTTTAACTCCCTTTCTTATTTCTTCAGGACGTTTAAAGGTAAGTAAAATAACTGCGATATTAATGTGGGTTAGTTTGGGTTCAATCAATTAATAAATTCCTGGACAAATTGGCTTACCTCTTACCTACATAATTTTATATAAGGTTTTTGGAGTATTTTTTTAAAAAAATATACCAAAATTTAAAACGAAAACAAGACATTCTTTCGGTATGTATGTGTCAATCTTGCACCGAGTCTTGCACTTGTTTTCATGTAATTATTAGTTTTCATTGGTGAAACATAAGAACACAACGTATGCTAAATTTTTCATCAAAAAAAACCGTAAGGCTTATGGAGTATGAAAATAAAACTTTTGAAACGTTTAAGGTAACTGCACCAGTCGTCAACGTTGTTCCAATTGTCGACACCCCAGAATTCAAAGTCTAAAAATAAGAAATAGGTAACTATTTCCCACCCAGCACAGTTTGTAAGGAACACGGCATAGAACTTGTTGCTCTCTACCCCAGCGCTACCCATATACCTACTTCAACTTATGTATGTAGCTGTTTTCCATTCATTACAGTCCATATGGCGTCAAAACGTTCACGCAAAATGATTGAAAGCAGTTGAAGAAGGAGGATTTTGCACCACTGTTGAAACCCAGCCTGGAAAGAATTACGGCTACGCCAATCCAAAATGGATTTAAAAAATGAGTTTCATCATTCTGGAATCCTAGCCAGGTAAAAGTAAAATAAGAAGCTGTAACACCTACTTGCGCACAGGCAATTGAAGAAGAGAAGATATCTATTTCTAGCAATGCATGGGAAAAAAATTGGCGAAAAGAAACTAAAAGGATTTGACAAAAAGGAAGGTGAATGGAAAGAGCCAGTCGAGGATCATTCTTTATACAACCTTTGGAAACAACTAAATCAGCATACGTCAGAAAATATGAAGGTAATAATATTATCATATTGTTTTTTAAATTATAGTCATATAAATTATTACCTATCTCTTTCAGAAGACACAGTTTGCGCTAGAACAACTGAAGAAGTTCCGGAAGCAGAAAAAAAACTACACAGGAAAGCCGGTTAAGAAAAAAAAGAGTTCATTGAAACAAATAACAGAATTGCAAGAAGCCGCCGAAGCAAATATGAAGGAAAACGAAACGAAAACACCCAGCACAGCTAATTGTTTCAGACAAAATATTATCATCGACATCCTTACAGGTCTCAAATTTCCAAGGGACAGATCTGACAGAACTAGAAGTAAACGTAAAAAATCCCGTATGTTTGGAACAAACGACGCCTTTGAAAGAAAATAATCATTAGAAGACAATAAAAAGCCGTCAACATCAAAGCCAGGGCACTGATATGGTGTGACCCAAAAAAAAGTTTCTAAAATCAAAAAGAAAAAGAGAAAGATTGCCAGCGGTGTCACATTCCCTACGATGATCGAGTATTACAAAAAGAAAGAAATGAAAAAAGGAAGCGGAAATACTAAAGGAAGAACAGAAAAATTAAAAGCAAAGGAACAATTATTGGAGCAAAATAAGCTAGAGCAGAAAAGTAAATACGGAGAGCTGATTGTAACCAGAGGATCAAATATCCTTCAGGGAATCTGACGGCTCTGAATTTGAAGAGAAAAGCGAGCATAAGAAGGAAATTTCTGCGACTGCAGATTAGTGGAGTTTAAGGAGGAAAACGAATTTTGCGTATTTAGGTAGGTATTACAATTTTTTCACCAAATGAGATTGAAATAATGGAAGTACTGACGAGACAAAAAAAACATTTGTTCCAAAAGAAAATGACATATCCCATATTTCATTTGATCAAGTTTTAGGAAAAGCTTCCATCCTACTGTTGTACTTATTGGAGAACGAATAAGTTATCAACTCGGTTATCAATTTACTCATTCTCTTCCAGGAAGAGAAATATTAATGTTAATGAAATCACCGCCGGATATAAGTACTGCAGTACACGTTTTAATGTTTGAGTTGTGTTTTATATATCTGTTTAATATACCTATAGCTTTTAACTTGTTAATTAAGAGCATCTTTTATAATTATCTTGTAGTTATATAAGGGTTAATAAAAGTTTCCTTTCTTAAAATATAAGTACTAATTTTTAATAAGTGTCAACTATTGGCGCAATTAGGTGACGACTTTTGGATCAGTCTGAAATTCGAGTGTCGACATTTGGTGCATTTACGCACATTGAGAAAAAAATTGAAAACCTGAGGATTCAATGTTCTGGAACAGAGGCAGTAACATCAATCAATAATTGACAAGTACAAGTTAATAGGCGACATAATAATTTATTTCTTTATTCTATTATGGGTTACAACCAAATTATAAATATAAAATCATTGAAGTAACGACCATTATCACATTTACCTTAATGCCTTGATTTACAATTTGACACATATACTATCCTCGACAAAGTAATATCCAGATTTATATTGCAAATTCCTCCCAAAAGGGAAGAACCATTTCTGTCAATAAAAATTATCTAAGTTGGAGTTTGAAAAACAGTTTTATCCACAATACAGAAACAGAATTTCTGCACTCGACGCGCGTTTGGCTAACCACATTAGCATCATCAGGAGGTGATTAAAGCTCAATCAGTTTTAATCATCTCTTGCTGATGCTAACATGGTTAGCGAAATTCTGTTTGGGGTATTGTCCATAAAATTGTGTTGTATATACCAAATATTTTTTTAGATGCGGAAAATATTATATTTGAAGATTTTAACAAAAATGAAGTCTGCGAATCTGAAAATATCTTTGAATCTCAGCTTGCCTGCGATCAAAATAATACTTCAGTAGTTATACCAGAAAAACCAGTACTTAATTATTGGTAAGACAATCGACAACGATTGAAACAGCACGTCATTTTAAAATATTTTTTGTTATTTTAGTACCTATTGACTCTGCACTAAAATCTAATCATAATTTTGAAGAAACGAAGGAGTATATTGTAGATGAACACAGTGAAGTAGTTTATAAGGTGGAAAACCTTGAGCCAAAAAAAAACTAGTCTCGTACTATATTCTTCTTTTGTTGAAGATACTGATGATAAAGATACCGACCTATCCAATTTACAGTGGAGAGAGAAAGTGGAGATCTCAGCTTTCAAGCAATCCACTAAAAGCGCGAAAAGACAAGTATTTGGAGGGTCAAGCAAGCTCCGAGTCCGAAAATGATAATCTACTAATAGTGAATCTAGTGAAGAGGAATTTGATACATGGAGATAGGGAATTAAACAATGGGAAATATGTACTAGTGAAGGTTCCTGGAAAAAAATCTTCATTATTACGTTATTACGTAGGCAAAATTGTGCAAACTGAGATACTTTTGAAGGTTTAAATACACTAAAGAATTCATAAATGACGCACCCACCCTATAGTGTCCTCCTTGGTTTCCTCTTAGAGGATATCATTACTAAACGGCCTGCACCTATAAATGCAGGGAGGTTATGTTTTGGAGTGAATTTTGGACTTTATAAAGTGGGATAAATGTAAGTTTTGCTTTGCATATATTTCAAGTTAATGTTTTTTTTGTGGGGTCCAAGGTACAATGCTGTCTGACACAAGGTAAATGACCATATTGTACCTTGGTCAATTTAACACTAAGTGACATAAGTCACTTTCTGCAGCTAATTGATGTTTAATATAAAATTTGTAATATCCGTTTGATCTGAAAAACAGTAACATACTTACTGATATATGTTTTTGTTAAATTAGTTATATTGTTCATCAAACTAAAAAATTACAGCCACTTAATCAAAAAATGTTCCAAAGTACAACTCTCCTCTCTATGAATCACATAATAAGAAAAAATTATGCCGCAAAAGCAATGGAAATTAAAAATACTAGATTTCAGAATGACCGAAAGAATGACCAATCTCCGCAACATTCGACTTACAGTCAGTTTTACAGATACCATCTTCTAATGTGTCGTCTATGTACTGTACCTACCAGAAAAGTAAATATGTAAACGATCCACAACCGCATAAAGCATACTGTTTTGCCTAGAGTAAATTAAGTGGAAAACGAGGCAGTTCGGAAATTGGTACGTGTTTGAAGGAATGAATGCCAAAGTAAAACACATCACGGTTTTCTCTGAAACTTGTGGAAGTCAAAACAGGAACCAGAATATTCTTGCGCATTTTATTCCTCGTCCAAAAAACCCCCATAGACGTAACTGAACATAAGTTTTTAGAAAGAGGCCACTCATACATGGAGGTTGACTCCATGCATACTTATAGTGCCACTGAAATGCAAAAGAAGTATCAGCATCAGGGCAACAGAAAACTTATAGCCCATACATTACCAAAGAACTTAAATTTAATGAGTTCCTAGACAGAAAATACATTTTTGTCATACGCTCCCAAAAATAGCTATTTTACGGACTCATTTGAGTCCGTAAAATGCTTCTTTTTAGGCCTAGTCCCTAAAAGTCGTCATGGCAACTTTTACGGACTATTCCAAAATTCCTGAATGTGTCTAAATGTCAAATTTCGAATGACATGACAAAATTGTCAAATAGTTGCTACGATATCAAATTCTAAGCTAACTTTGTCGTACATTATGATTTCAAAAATTATGGTAAATTTGCAAATTTAGGCGTTCTGAAGAATTGCAAAAAGCTTATAAATAAAAATTAAATTTTGGGAGCGTATGACAAAAAATAGTGTTTGTCACACGTACCTAAATGAAGTTTTTCAGGACTCATCTGCTATTCCGGAAACAGCAATGATTCATCCTGAAAAACTCCATTTTAGGTACTTGTAACAAAAATAACTATTATTGATATAGGTACCAATAAATCTGTTAAAAATTAAGGTATTTGATTGTGGTAACGAAAGAGTTAATTGGTTTAAAGTGAAATGTTTTAGGTTTAAAAAATCACAACCAAATTTTGTTGAATAAAGATATGACTATTTCAGCGACTACAAAAAATTCGACTTCGAATCATGAGAACGTAAAAAACCGTGTAAAAAACCGACTATACTGAGCTTGAACTGAGGAAGTTGTAACAGGGCGCTTTACCCATATCTGTGAAATCCCACGTAATCGTGCGAAAACCCACGCAATCATGCGAAATCCCGCGCAATCATGCGAAATCGCTAAAAATCATGCGAAATCCCTAGTTTTGCAGAATACTGTCACAGTGGTTGGCCGCTCGACTCGACTTTGTCAGAGGGTTTATCCCCACTACAGCATTTTTAAAGAAAATAAAAAGAGATTTCCGGATGCAAAAACGTAAATATGTAGGTACTAGAACCCACTGTACAAATTTAAAAAGGGGTTCCCCTTATTTTTATACGCCCCTTTGTAACTTCAATGATTCATTTAACACATACTTAACATTTATCTTATAAATCTTAAGGTGCGTACAGACCTGACGAGCCGCGCGCGCGACACGCAAGCGACGCGCCGACCGCGCGCCTGCTACGCGTGCGCGACGAGCACGGTTTTCTTGCGCGCCTGCTGTGAGCCATGTAGAGAGACGCGCGCGCCACGCATAAGTTCTAATTGCACTTCTTCACTGATTTCTCGCGCTATTCCTACGCGCCTACTACTACCCGTCCACACTGCGCCTCGCTCTTTCCTTGATCTGCCGTCGAAAAACCGACAGCAAACGGGTAGCGACGCGCCTCGGACAGGCGGCGCTAGCGCCGCGCGCGCGCCCCGTCCACACCTAGGAATTTTGACTGTCGGGCGCGGGTCGCGTCAGGTCTGTACGCACCTTTATATACCTACTACTGGCATATGCATGCAACCATACATGAAACAGACAATATACCTAGATACTCCTGAGGGTATTTGTTAGGTTAACAGCAGTAGTAGGTGGAATTCTATAGAGGAAATCGCAATAATGACCAGCAAATTAAAGAATCTTGTACAGCTATGGTCTTGACTTTTATGAAATTCTGGGGTAAGGTAAATAAATGTACCAGTAACTGACAGACAAGCTCCAGAAGCTGACAGGGTATCGTAAAATCCTTAAAAATAAAGTTCTATTTACAGAATTCCGCTCGCAGTTCAGTTCATCCAAATGCTCTAGGCGCCCTCTATTGATTTTTTGATAAACTGCACCTTTATCTTCTGATTCAAAATAGCTGTTACGATTTTAGTGAAACAGTGGGTATATCAATCTGTTTTTATCCTGATTCTTATTAGCCATAGGCAACTGGTAAGTAGTAAACTATCGAGTAAATTATGTATATCAGAAATTGTGTTTTTAACCAACAAAATAGTTTTTTGTAACTATCATTAAATCAAAGTTCAAACAGTAATTTCGCATTGATAAACAAGGTAAAGCTCAAATAATATGGCGAGAACTGGGGGTGTCATCTACTGGGGCATTAAAATTGGCACTCCAAAAGTGTTCCATTAGCTGACGGAGATGTCAGGTATAGGTACGGTTCTTAAAGATTGGGTGTTTCAATGGATGACACTCCGGGTCACACTTCTCATTTTTTGTTCTTTTTTTAACTTAATTTTTTTATTTGCAGATGATGAATAATAAAAAAATACTCAGATATCTATAAAGAAAATATGCCAGAGGCAATAGCAGATTGTCGCAATGGGATGCATTAGCAACATGCAATGCCGCGAACTATATTACTTTATAAAGTCAGAGGAAAAAAAACAGAAGGACGGAAAATGGGAGGAAGGAGGAAGAAATGAGAAGGAACGATGAAAAAAATGCTTAACCGTGTTGATCAATTGCAGTGTTGCTGGACATATGGCACCACGGATTGACATATTTCGTTGCCAACGTATTCCTGCCATTTTAGCTGAAAGTGTTCAAACGTCCGGTCAGAGAGTGGTGGGATGACCGGAAAATGTTGTTTTTGAATATATTACATCTTTTATCCCTGGTTCACACAAAAAAAAATGATATTACCTATTGTACTCTTCGTCGATGGCCACGTTTCACACATGACTATGCCTCTTAGCCAGTTTTGCAAAGAAAAAGACATTGTTTTAATTGCTTTATTCTCAAATTCGACTCAAATTACTACAGCCTCTGGACGTTGCAGTTTTAAGACACTTAAGGCAGCATGGAAAGAAGCTGTGCGTGAGTACCTGATAAGTAGCAACAATCCCTAATTAAAAAGACACAATTTCGCACCTCTCTTAGACCAAGTATTAACTGAGAGAATCACCCCTCAAATTGTAAAAAAATAGTTTCCGCAAGAGTGGACAGGCGAAATTGCATCTCTGGTTAATAAATCACCAGAATCTAAAAACGGAAACGTCGACAAAAATCCAACTTCCTAAAAGCTTTTGGAAATATCCTACCACGTGAAAAAGTCAAAGAACACAAAGAAGAAACTTGGTCAAGTGATATAGAAGACAAAAACCTATTCGAGTTCTGGAAACAAGTTACCTTGAAATGCTTGCCAGCTTCTGTTGCAAGAAATGATCAAATGCTTTTAGATAATATTGCAACATCCGAGGAAATATCTATAAACAAGACTTGAAATTCAGAATCAGTCATTGGATACTCAAAAAAATTCACTAACTACAGTTCCTCACCAATTAACATGTCAAGTGAGCAGTAGAGTAGTACCATGACTAGTACCTTAGCAGATATCATAGTACACTCAACACCTCTAAAGAGGGTAGATGACAAACAAACTCAAATTCCTGTAAAACTTCAGTCTTGGAAAAAAAGCATTTGAAAAAGAACAAAAAGAGAATGAAAAAGAAAAGAGTCCGAGAGAGAAGAGAAAGGAAAAAATAAGATGAATTCTGAAGAGCAGAAAAATAAGAGAAAACCGAAGAAACAAGAATCAGATCAGTGATGAGGATGAAGAAGGGGAATATGTAGAATCCGATGACTCGGAATGGAACATAGAAGAAGAGATGAAAGATGGATCTGAAATAATAAAACCAGTTGAAAATACTGGCAGTCTAAGAAATGGGTGTTTCGTTCTTGTAGATTTCATAGGAGGCAAACGAAATACTCGCAAATTTACCTAAGTATGTATGCATTGTCCAGGAGATTAATGATCAAGACATTACTGTTATGGCCTTGAATTGTATCGACACCAACAGAAAAACGTTTGTAGCCAACGAAGAAGACATTTCTTCCGTCTCTTTTAACCAAATTCGTGGTATTTTGGAAAACCCAGAAATTGTTTCTATCGGACAACGATTCACATATGTATTTAAGTTGCCAATTTCAATATTTCACGAAAAGTAAAATATGTTGGTGCTTTAATAGGACTATCTAAGACCCAAGTATTATGTATTATTCTTTAATAAAAAAAGTGCATTACTGAACGGCTATACTTACTTTATAACTTTTTTTAACTGTCACCTATAGGTGTAACATATTTCAGATGTCAGCTACTGGTACACTTGACATGTCAGGCACTGGGTATTACGATTACCTGTCACTTATAAGTGGCATGGGCAAATTGACAACAAAATATTTAACAAAACGCATAAAATTAACCATTGGTTAACTTATATACTGCTTAGCTACATGTCTGAATAACTGTTTGCCATTTTTCTAATGCTGATATTGAATTCCTGAGTGATCTATTAATGTTTCTGTTGAAATGTCATCTTAAAGTATCATCTACTGGTACACTTACCGTAGGTGCGAATAACAATTAGGTAGGTATCACAAATCAAACTGAAGTTTAAAATACTTTAAAACTGGCATGCTTGCCTATAATGACATTTTGGATAGGTAGGTGCCTACGTAAGTATACCTATTGTAAATATCAAGGGAAATAGCTATGTACTGAGTACTTACTTGATATAAAAATAATGCATAAAATACTTACCTACTTAAAATTAAGTAGTGAAATTTAAGCAAATGTAGACTCGCATAAGGATTTGGTCAAAAAGAATTAATTAAAAAAGAGATTGCAGAGCAAGTTACAGAGTTTCTGGTTATTTTTTGCATAATAGCTAAAATCTTTATTTGAAAAGTAAGCAATTTATATAAAATTTAAAAGTTTTAGGGCTTTACAAGGAGCTTTATCTGAACTGTAAGGCTTTATTAAAATAAGAAACATGAATATCCTTCAAACTAACACTCTGCCATAATTAGATCAATGTCTTGGCAAGCGAACGCTATAAAATAATGTGTTGGTTTATTGCTTTGATCTTATGGCACAATTTTTGTCACTTTTCTTAGATAGTTTTAAAGATGAAGATATCAAATCTGATATATCTGATCGGAATCTGTGAGGAACGGACTATCACATAAATGAACCATGTACAGGGTGGCTCGAATTCGTGTCTATGTATGGGGAACTCGAAAACCGTAAGAGATACAGTGTCGGTCAAATTAAGGCAAAATTGCGCATTTAGGTGCCTAACAATATGCCATTTAGAAAATTTTAAAATTCCGAGTATTTCCGGAGATATCCGGAAAAAACCGAAATTTTGAAAAATCGTTTTATTTTTTTCCAGGGCTTATTTCAAAACGGATTTCAAATTGAATTGCTCTTTTGCATTGCCACTTTTTCCGCTCTATCTAATAATGCTATCCAGTTTGAAATCCGACGTTTCGTCTTCAAGGGATCATCATCAACTTTCTTTTTTTAAATACGAACTTTAATTTTTTTTATCGTTTTTCAGATGGTATTGGCCATGTGTTTTTATTTTTATTTTATTATTTTGTTATTTTTTTTTTAATTTTTATTATAATTTTTTTAATTATATATTTTGCTTTGGCGTAATTTTAAATAATTTAAAGTAGGTACTTTTGAAATTTTTATATTCTAAATATATTTTATTTTGTTTTTTTTTTGTATTAAGTGGAAAATTGGAGCGTATTAAAAATAAAACATAGTAAAACTATTTCTTACGAGAATATGGCCATGAACTATTACTCAAACAAGTTTCTTACTGCAAAGATAAAATATTCTCAACTTTTAACTAATAAAAAAATTTATTTAATAGAGAACATCAACAATTTATAATCATACTACGTGATACTATATGAACTTTGATGGAAAAACACCTATTGGAATTTTGCTTATAAATAAAATGCACTAAGCGACTTGTTTGAGTAATAGTTCATGGCCATATTCTCGTAAAAAAATATTTTACTATTTTTCATTTTTAATACGGGCTCCAATTTTCCACTTAATACAAAAAACAAATAAAATATTTTTATAGAATATGAAAATTTCAAAAGTACCTACCTTAAATTATTTAAAATCAACAAAATATATAAAATAAAAATAATAAAAAAATAATAAAAATTAAAAAAAAATTAAAACACATACTCCTATTAATAACGCCAATACCATCTGAAAAACGATAAAAAAAATTTAAGGTCGCATTTAAAAAAAGAAAGTTGATGACGATCCCTTGAAGACGAAACGTCGGATTTCAAACTAGATATTATCATTGGATAGAGCGGAAAAAGTGGCAATGCAAAAGTGCAATTAGATTTGAAATCCGTTTTTAAATAAGCCCAGGAAAAAAATAAAACGATTTTTCAAAATTTCGGTTTTTTCCGGATATCTCCGGAAATGCTCGGAATTTTAAAACTTTCTAAACGGCATATTGTTAGGCACCTAAATGCGCAATTTTGCCTTAATTTGACCGACACTGTATCTCTTACGGTTTTCGAATTCCCCATACATAGACACGAATTCGAGCCACCCTGTACAGGGTGTGTTATTTAAAATAACGAAGTTGATGTTTATTTTTTACAGACACGGTTGCCAATTGTTTATTTTTTGGAAAACCTTACGGTTCAGGTAAAAACTTTTAAATTTCATGTGCTATGCTAACTCATCAAATAAAGATTTTAGCTATCATTCCAAATAGAACCAGAAACCTTGTATAGTAGGTACCTAGTACCTACCTAGGAACCTATTGCAATTTCAAGTTCTAATATTTGCTTTAATATAAATCGGGATATACCTACATTTAATTCAAATTTTAAATTAAAATATCTACCTAATTCAGTAGGTGCATTAAACTTGAAAAGCCTCAGCTCCTCTGCTGCAATAGATATAGTTAAAACCTCAGTAAAAACAAAGAGTAGGTAACAAATGTGATTTAAACTGAAAAAATCGACAATGGTCTACCAGCCTACTTAATTACCTAAATAAATATATTCTATTCAACAACAATAAATAAAACTATATTCAACAATGGTCATATTACTAAGTATACCTAAGTCAAAACCTAAGTGCTAAGTGGTATATACATCTAAAAATTCTATACCTACTTACTCTATGACTTACTTTATATTGCACAAAATAGTACCACAACAAGTTAAAATACACCTACGCAAAAAACACAATGAGAGGTGCCTATACAAAGAAAAAAAATAGTTACTTAACATTGGATAGAAAGTGACGCAGAGTTAGTTGCAGGAATGAGTAGTTAAGGAGGTAGAGCATTGCAAATAAGAATACTTATCAAAACTTAGGGAATAACAATATATATTTAGCACTCAAGCTTAGGTTTCTTATTGGTGTTCTAGACATCCTATTAGCAAAATTCCCAAGTTTGGTAAAATTCAGAAATACTACAAGTAAAACTACTGTATCTATGTAGGGTACGTAGGTGCCTACTTTCCTACTTAAGTATTATGGAAATTATCGAGGAGCAAAAATATACTTAGAAGCAATATTAATTAAACCACAATATAGATATTTGCCTCACAAATAAACTTGGAAATGACCTGCCAGGCCAACAATTTGCTCAACACTAAAAAATATAATTTCAAATGTCACACTTTTAACACATTTAAGTATGCTTGTTATATATGAAATATCAATCACCAAGTACCTCTGTATAGTCTCCTTCTAAATGTATTTTTTGTTAAGCATTACTTATTTTGGAAATAAGTACCAATCTGCATTTAACAAACAGCATGAAAAATTGCCAGCTGCATTTTCCTCCAGATAGGTATAGGTAGTAAAATACAAGTATCAAGGACCTTGCGCACCTACCAAAATACTTATCAATAACTTAGCAGTAAGTGTTTATTCATTTACTCAATAAAGATACCTAAGTCAAGTTTAAGCATTGCTATAACATTCTTTTTACATCATTATATACATACCCTGTCAACCCTATGGGATCAGTACACCTTATACTATACTACGCCACTAGATTTCTCACTAGTTAACGGAGCATAGTTACCTGCTGTAGGTTCTTTTCTCTTGAAAGTCACATAGGTATACACCAAACTGCCTATTACACTAATATTAAGACCTACAAAGTTCAGCCAGGAGAAAATATAGTCACCACCGATGAGCATACCTAGGTATGTCACACAAATATTCTTCAGACAACCTATAATTGTTGTTGTTAAGGCGGAGTTGTATAAAGTACATAAAATAACACTGTACATTAAAACAAAACCCATAACACAAGATACTAGGAACTGCGTAAGAAACAAGGGATCATCCCAGTCTTTATAGTTGTATGCAACTTCCATATCACCAGTGTAGAAAGACAGAAATACTGCCGGTATGATCATAAATAATGAATTGTAAAACATCAATCCATACTTCCCTAATTCTTTGGAATCTAGCTTCTTTTTAGTGTATACACCATTTATAGCAGTGAAAAAGTCATTTAGCAACACAAAAATATAACCTTGCAAGTTAAAAGCAAGATCATTGCTTGCTGCTAACACTGCTCCACCGACCATCATGTAAACACTGAATTGAACACTGAAAGTTGGTCTTACACCCAAAATATATAATTCCAAGATCATTGTCATTAATATTGAAAATCTGCGAAGGGCTGTGAACATTGGGAGGGACAACTGCTTGGTACCACCAAGACCAAATATCATGTTACCGATGTATATTAATGGCAGTGGGAAGATTTTACCACATATACTTAGGTCAAAGCTTGGAAAACTTAGTATTCTAAGTTTTTTTGCTGTGAAAAGTACTACTATTGTTGCAACCATTTGTCCTATGCCTAATACCTGGAATGAAGGAAATCCATAAGTAGTTAGCACAGTCTTATTCACCACTGTGATCATAAATGAGGAAACGGCATAAAACAGCGCCGAGAGTATCTTCTTAAGGAACAGTTTGGGGTCTGGACTCTCATCCTGATTAGTAGTCATGATAGAACTATTTTTACTGTTCAAAAACACTTCATATACACAAAAAATTTACTAAACTTAAGTCACAGTTCATAATGCTTCTTGCAGAAGAAACAGACACCCGACACGTACAGAGTGATTAAACCAAGGTTAAAAAACCTAATTATGTAGTAATCGTAGGCTAAATGTAGATTATTATATGATTTATCTGATTACTGTGTTTTTATCTTTACAAATTACAAACTAGGGTTACGTCAATTTTTTACTTTTTTTTCGGTGATTACACATCCAGGGGACATCTATTGTGCCTTCTCCAAAGCAGCCAAGCCAAAACTCTCACAGAATTCTTCTGAATATGTCAATTAACGAAAACGAATATTAATTCTTTTAACAATTCAAAAAATCAATATCTACATACGATGGATCCAAATGGGCCTCCTAAGGAAAGTTGATTAAACTTATTTACCATTTAGGGGAACATATTAAAAACTTACGTCTATATTCATTTTGATTTTGACGTATAAACTCTCTTCTCGGTCTTGTCTTGACTGTTCACAGTGTTCACAAGTCGTTTTATGAGTTATCACCTTTTCTTTCAGTCCTAAACAGTACTAAAACTA
>MU182292.1:13278-35501 GCA_016904865.1 Pissodes strobi | reverse complement strand
ATTAGGAAGTTTTTGTTATAAGTCCTATACCCACAACTTTACATACATTAAGTTATTGAGGACCACTAATATTGCTGCGGCATGTTTAGTGTTACAAAAAAGTAGCAAAGTGTCGCGAAAACCTCAACCTGGACACCCTGTACAACGCACATTTATAGTGAGTGATCAAAATATTTTTTGAAATATTATTCTTATATCTAGGAGCTATATTCTTAATTATTAAAATATGGGTATAATATAGGTATTATGTGGTTGTTTCTTCAGTATCCTGCTAGGTAGGTCATGTAACGGCCAGTATGAACTGCCACTAGCTTCTTTGTCACTCACTAATTTTTGATTTTTGTTATTTAATTGTAATTGATATGTTAGAAAACTACATTGATACCTATTATTGACTAGTAAATGATTATGTTGTCTGATTGCTAGTTGCACAATTCTCAATAAATGTAAAATTTAAATTACGTTAAATGGATGTCCACTCAGAATAATAGGTATTAGCAGGTTGACAGGATATTGCTTATCTAATTAAGAGTTGAATACAATTTTAGTGCCATATCTCGGCTCAGAAGATACTGAAGCACAAAAGTTATGCACTCAAGAATTAAATTTTTCACCAAACGACTAGAACTCTATTCGTATACCAACCCGACTAAGGAAAACGATCGTGCTCTGAACTATTTTGAGCAATAGTACATTTTATAAGGATTCTATTAAATCCAAAACTTGCTTTTTAATAAACCAAAAGGGTTTTTAAAAACTGCCCTACATCCAGTGAATTATATTAAACATAAAAATGTTATTATTTTGTTTCTCAACTTCAGCTGGTGTTGAAATCAGTTTATTTCGGCTCTTGAATCAGTGCAACGACGCACGACGTTGGAAATATTGCCGTTATTATGCTTCACAAAAATGGCTCTTTGAACCAGTGTATTAACTTAGAACGCTGAGAATTAAGCTTTAAATTTGATTGAGATACATAGAGAAACTTTCTACCTTCGAAGTTTTTCTAATGTAACCGAAAAACTAATATACATAATAGAAAGAACCTCAAAATGATGACAAAGAACAGAAATAATGTTGAAACATATCAAGATGAATGGTCCTTTGTTATCAAATATATTTAAATCTGTGATCCCGCCATGATCATATACATGCTAAATCTTTCTGGTGAACAACCTAGAATGCGTTCATTTCCACTAATAAAGTCAATATTTACGTTAACATCCCATTGGACCAATGAAAATAAATCTTTCACGATCGGAAAATTAAAGATGAATTTCCTATATGTGCAAATACAATTTCACAATGGTGTTTTCGTGTTGTGTCAATAGTTAATATTGATGAGCAGTTATTTTCAAATCATTATTAACCATTTAAGCAAACAAATTAAAGTCTGGTGGATTAAACAACGAATAATTTAATTTCAATAATAACAAATTAACTATGCATATTTTATTAATAAAATAAATATACAGTGATGTTTATGCTACGCCCTGGGGCACACTCATCAATGTAAATAAATACATTGCTTTTATCTAGAAAGAGGTTGAAGTTTTCAAATAAAACAGCTGTCTTATTTATATAGTCGGTCTTCCTATTTTTTTAAAAATTAAATTTATATTTTCACTATTTTTATTTATTTGTTAACTTATGAAGCTAGTGAGTAAAAGCCTACCAAAAAAACTAAAAATGCACCAGTGGAATTATTTCGATACTTTTCGAAAGGAAATGCGCTTTAAATTTTTACTACTACCTATTTAAGAAATGGGCGATAGTCCAGGCAGCATATGTCCGTTTTTTTCAGATATATCCACTGGATAGCTACAAAAAAGAGGAGGACGATATCTTTAACATTCGTGGAAGTATGGTGACATAAAATTTTTCTACTCCCTACTCGGTAAGTACTCCATTAGAAAACTGATTTGAAGGAGGTAACTACGTTTGTAGCATTGTAAATGCTACCAAACCCAGAAATGTAGTTTCTTCCCTTTCACTGCTAAATTTGTGGTTGATATTCTCTTTACCTTACATTAGAACTTAACATACTTATTTTGAACTTAAATTTTAATACATTAAGTATTTCATACTTTGGAATAGGGGAACGTATCCAACCGGTATCGCCGGGTACAGCTCCGACGTGTTCGTAGTAGTCCCTCATTTTCGAACGTTCTCTTGCTTGACGGACATCTAAGATATATTTTCCCTTCCGAGCGATGAACATGTAGGTAGAGGAAAAACAATTTTTCGAAGTAGTGATATTGTCGATGTAGTTTTGACTTACATGACTAGCATTCTTATTAATTTATCATCAGATAAATGGGCAATCACACTTTAATTAATATATTCTCGTATTATCGGCAATATCGTCTCTTAAAAGTACTTTACGTAAATGGAGGTCACCCTTTTCAAAAGGTATGTGATATCTTTGTGTTTCTGTATTAGGTAGTTAAAATTATTTATAATTTAACTAGGGTCCACCCTACGCCCGGTCTTTCGCTAGGCCAGAGAGTTTTTCTAGGTTCATTCCTGCCAGTTTGAGATTCTTTTGTCGAAGTGATGCTGACCCACATGGCGTGACGTGCAGCTTCACAGAAAGCAGTAAAGCTCTAATTGGAGCTTGCCAAAGAGCTGTATGATTAGGGAATAGCCACCAACCACTGTCAGTGAATTCCACTTTTGTATGATCATATGAAAATGACAAGTAGGCCCTGTAGTTACTTATTTTACCTACCATACCTTCCCTGATCTTTTTCGAAACTTCTGTTAAATGCCTTTTTAATCATTTAATATATGCGTCTATTGCCGTTTTTTATCGTTATTTTATTAACTAATGCCGAATTTCTTCACTACCGTATACGATATTATCTTAGCAAATATTCTTAACATCTTTGAAATTATCTGATTTACTTTTTTGTATTACGTATACTTACTTAAATGTTACGCACTTACTGTAATTTGCTGTAAGCCTTATAGCAGTAGACCGTTTACAACTACCACTTTAAGTTTTTGTCCATAAGCAGGTTACCGAATTGAGCTCACTTCGATTTCTCCTGTAGATCGTCATTGACTATATCTTTTCTTCACAGGTTAATTTATTTGATTTAATATTTATTTTTAACTATTTATTTATCCACTGATATTATCGCTACCTTAGTATTAATTTCTAAATGTTTTTATTTGGGCATTAATCTTTCTTTACGGTGCTTTATTTAAGGCGTTTTGTGGTTATCTGTTACTTAATCCGAGCTTTACAATTCAAATTTTAGTCAGAAATATTAAAAAAAGGAACTAGGCAGTATTAATGATTGAAACCTTTTAGTACGGCGGTTAGTCAAACCAACCTTGCATTTTTGAGTAGAGAATTGAGATTTGACACAGTGGTATACTCTATTTCGAAATGGTGCGGAGTAATAAAACCTACTTATAAATGCAAAACGCTAACAGAGTGGTCAAATAAATTTTTCTGATTTCTAAATATTTAGCCATAGCTGTTATAGCCTGCTGTATTATATTTTAACCATTCCACCCTGTTTTGTATGGCAATCCCGCTGCAAACAATAGGCTTTATTAGCAAAGGGGCCATTTTCTACCTGCAGTAGCGTACGTTTGGGTATTTAATTTAAAATACATGTTTTACCTAAGTACTTTTATTTATTCACTTATTTATGTATATTCAAAAACAGTTAGTATTACTGTAACATTTTATCACATATGATATTTATATAATAAGGTATACGAATTGCGATTTTGTGTAAACAGTTATGTAGAGAACTATGGTATATCATTTTCGTCGTCAGAAAAATCCGTCGAATCTTCGTCATGTTCCAAGGATATAATTAAAGGCTCTACAATTAGGTCAATTAAATGGTCTAGTTTCCACATTTTTTCTTCTTCTTTTATAACATGCTCAATACACTTACGCCATTTTTCAGAATCGACATTTTTTAAAGATTCCTCAAAGATAATTTAACATCTTTCATTTTAAACGTCGTGTTTCTCCTTGCTACATAACTTTTTACTTGGGCCCAAACAAGTTCAATGGGATTTAATTCGCAATGATACGGAGGCAGACGAAGAATAGTAATATTTCGTTTCTGTGCAATTTTGTCAACTACATACTCGGTGAAACGAGCTTTATTTGAGGACACTATGGACAACAGTTCCTTTTGACCATACTTTCATCAAATGGTATGTTATTCTGTCTAAACCACTGAATAATATCCGCTTTTCTCCATGAATTAGTTGGTATTCTGTCAACTTTTCTGGAATGATAACTCGCATTGTCCATCACTATCACAGAATTAGGTGGAATGAGATCTAACATTTATTCAAAATATTCTTCGAACACATCGCCATTCATGTCTTCATGGTAATCGCCAGAATGATTTGACTCAAACATTAACAAACCGCCCTCAACAAAACCATCAACACTTCCAAGGTGTGTAATAATCAGTCGCTTTCCTTTCCCAGATGGTGGTTTTAGTCCGGTGCCTTCTAAGAATGCTTGACGAAAACTTGAAATATTTTTGTCTTGCCAAATCTTCCCAACCGTATATCCTTCATTAAGCCATGTTTCGTCCAGATAATAAATCTTTCTATTCTCACTTCGAAACTGCTTTATCTGTCTTAAGTAATGTCTCGTCCAGCAAATAATTTCATCTTTTTCGATTAGGAGCGATTTTTTGCTTTGTTTTTCCCAGCTGAAATTCATTTGTTTTAAAGTTGTCCACAATTTCTTCCTGCTTATCGTTGGAGACATATTTTGGTCTTGCTTCAAGGCTCCAAAAATTTTGTCGATGGTTGGTATTTCCTTATTAAATAAAAGGAATGTACTGTTCTTCTAATTATAAGTTTGTAGTCTTCATCGATAGGCACCGTCTTTCTTCCTGAAGATGGTATAGGTGGTTTTACAGCTCCACTTTTTCGTTCACACCTTAATTTATATATCGACGTTTTTGAAACAACCGTCATTTGCGAACACATTTCCACCACAGTATCAACGCTATACAGAGGATTTTGATGTTTGAGGGCGTCATATACATTAAGAATAATATTCTTTTCGTTAACAGAAAATGGACATTTGCTCGCTCGTTTCACTGGAGAGAAAACTGAATTAGCCATTTTAATTGAAACTATGAAATGAAACAAACACACTGTGTCTTCTTCGGAAGAACAAATATAACTGAAAAATTACAATTACTTAAACCTTAGGGTAAAAATCGTCAAATTTGAATGTTTACAATAGTAATAAAAAAACCTAAGTGTGATAAATATAATGCTGGGAAAGTCCGAGTATTAGGACAGGTAAACGTTTAAAATATGTACGTATATGTACGTAATTATGTACGCCTATGTATCAGCCATCAGAAAATGATTTATTACTTCGCATCATTTCGAAATAGAGTATAGTATATACCCGTACCTCACTTTTAAGCAGTGGAACCAAGTTTGCAACCACGGGAGAGCAGTGGTATGGTGGGTTGCATACCTGCCAGGGTCAATTTTGAGAAAATCGCTAAACGAGCACACCCGACCAATTCTATGGGTGAGTACCACTCAAAAATATTACAGATATGTTCTGGAACGTAACTGGAGTATTTACCAGCCGCGTGGTGGCAGATTGCCTACCCTTCGGCGCAGAAACTAATGCAATCGATTTTGTAATGTTAAGCTAGGAATTTTGGTGAGTGACTTCATTTCCACAAACAAAATATGAATAAATCAGGTACCATTGGACCCATACACGTTCTTAAATCGGTATGCTCATACATATAATAATATCAAAATAGTTAACTTTAGGTTACCTCGGTTGTAAGGTGGATAGAAAACTGAAAGATTAAGAAAAGCCATATTTATTACAAACAGACAGTTTAACAGCGCATCATTTAAAGCGTTTAGCATTAATTCCATTCCATTAATATCCATACTAGATGTAATCACGGAATGTAATAATACTAAATCTATTACCTACATCACAAATTGGGGTTATAAATATCAGACTTTGGCACTTTTTTTGGTATTAATCAAGATACTTAAAGCATGGACAACAACAAAACTCATAGCAAAGGACTTTAGATTTAGCGCAGTTGCATTTCCCGGCGCATTTATTTTTATATTTACATGACACCGGCGTTTCTTTACAAGCCTCTTATGCTGTAGGCTTAGTTCTATAGAGCATCCTCCATCCTTCCGAGCCGACTTTCCAGCCGCACACTGACGGTGATGGCTATTTCCGGATTGGGGAGATCGCTTGTCTGGCATTCTGCTCCTCGTGAAGCCCTTAGAATTAAGCAGCAATTTCTTAAAGCCGCTGGAGTGTGCAAACCCGTTACTCATTATTTCCTTAAGCAGTTTGTCGGCATGACTGCGGGCAAGATCGGCCAACAGAAATGTAGGTGCATCTTCACTGCATTCCTTTTCAGTATTTATTTGCTTGATCACTTGTTCAAGTGCAACGTCACATACTTTAGCTAACTGCTCCGATTTCTAGACTTGAGTTAGTTTTTAAGTCTCGCACATACTTTGTCCGACAGTTGTTATGGTACCATACGCCGAGCCTACCCTGCCAACCCGGGAGTGCAATTAAAATTTTAGTGTCTAGTTTCTTGGTTGCAGCGGCTTCTATCGCAATTCTAGTTTCTGTGAAAGTCAGTCTCTGAGTTGGATTGACTCTTGGCCCGTGCTTGCCACAGAAAATTCATTCTATCTTGTCACTAGCTGATTTCACCTCTTCGAGACTTCCCCGTATAGCTAACTTAACGGATGGCTCGATATTTTCTTGACAACCAATCTGCATATCTCTCTAAGTTCTACCGAGCTTGGTTGAATCGCAAAGTACAAAACAGCCCATGGGACATTTTGGGTTATTGGTTCTTAAATTATGCTCAATGCGAAGGCCCGCATCTAACGCATCCGCGTTGACATTACCAGGAATATTCCCTAGTTTCTGGTAAGCTTTTAGATTCCTACTCAGGGTAGCGATTCCTGCAACTATCTTTGCTGGCTTGTCTAGTGATGGATCGATGAGTTCATCTCCCTGCTAAGATTTCTGATACAATATACAGAGACCAGTCAATAACGTCCCTACTTCGCTTTCTATTCTGCTGCTCTTCAACAAAGACATTTAAATCTTTCATGATACTAAATCTGTCAGAAAAGAAATAACCGATTTTTTTATGGCAGTGGCACACACTAAAGGGAGATCTATGGCGCTCGACGAGCGCACAATGTGCGAAGATGTTGATTGACCCGTTACTTAAATAGTTGTAGGTGGTAATTAGGGGAAAACAAATGTCATGAGAGAGAGTTCCACAGTGATGCAGTGTGCCAGACAAAGGAGATGTTGTAAAGCGATGTTCTAGGTATTTCCTGTTGTATACGAAGAACTGGTGTGCTCCCGCCGTCCGTCGCGACTGTCTGACAGGCATTGCCAGGGGCGGGATGAGGCGAGCCAAATCCTGGGAACATCTGCCTTGAAAGTGTCTGTATAACAGAGACATCTCGGCCACATGTCTGCGATGTTCCAGACCATCCAGATTCCGGATCAAATCCGGGTCGCCGAAGAGACGTACAGCTGAATGGAATCAAGCAGCTTTAGGGTGTGCTTTGATGCGGCATCTCAGATGTGTGAGCAATATTCTAAGCACGGTCTTATTTGCTCTTTATAAAGCAAGAGCATCTGCTGCGGTGTATACAGTTTTTTGTTGCAAAATAGCGCACCAAGCATCTGGGAGGCTGATTTTGCGATGTTAGCGACGTGGTCATGCAAGGACATATTGCTGTTGACAGAGACACCCAGTAGTTCGATTGACGAGAATGAAGGAATGATCTGCTTGGGTTTTTGCTGCATTGAACTGGACCAAATTTCTGTCGCCCCAAATTTTAACTTTCTCCTGGTCTTGATTAATTGCTGTAATCTGCTCCTGTCTGCGGTGATAAGTCTCAGTCGCTGGTAAAGGTTTTTCTGATCTAAATTGGGAGACAAGGGTACTCACCTTATAGTAGAAAATTGGGAGCGGACTGCGCCTCCTTGCATATCTATCGCTTATACTAAACTAACTTTTTAATTAAAATCATTTTTATAACAATTGATTCTATAGCAAATAGACCTTATTTCAGGATAAGCGAGAGTTATGCGAGAAGGCGCAACCCGCCCTCAGAACGACAACAAACAAGGTTAGAAAAGTCAAAGCGGCATTCGAGCAGTCAGTCATTGTCAGTTGTATCTGTTGACATTAAAAAGGGTACTGTAACAAGAATTGTTGGAGTTTTATTAAGAACCCAAGCTTGCAATACATCAGCATAGCACTATAAAATCGATTTTATTAGTTTCTGCGCCTAGAGAGTAGCCAACCTTCCACCACGCGACTGGCACATGGTCCAGTTACGTTTCAGAACACCTCCCGTAATATTTGTGAGTGATATTCACCCATAGAATCGGTCTGCAGGTGTGCTCGCTTAACGATTTTCTTAAATTTGCCTTTGGCAGATATGCAACCCGCCATACCGCCGCCCTCCCGTGGTTGCAAACTTGGTTCCACTTCTTAAAAGTGATGTATGGGCATGCACTACCACTGTGCTAAATCTCAATGCTCTACTCAAAAATGCAAGGTTGGTCCCAATATCGCTGACTAACCGCCGTACTATTTAGATTAATGGTTAATGATCTATAATTTGGAAGATAATTATTTTAAAAAATCTTGTTATTTTTTTAAGTACGGTCTACTTTACGAACCACACCTATAAATATTAACACAGCTGAGTGAACCAGGCATAAGAACCGATTGTTAAGCAATTAACCAATCGTGTTACATGTTTTAAATATATCGCACGAGTAGGCAAAAACACAATGTAATTACACTGGTCATTTAATTGTCTTTTTAGAGTTTGTACAAAATCCAGAACAGAACAGAAGCACAGTGCCAATTAACTTAGCCCTGTTGCATTTACAAAGATTTGTGGAACAATCTTTTTCGCAACCACAAAGTACAATATCGGTAACAACCTTCGGAATTGGTTCAAGCGTGGCGAACATTGAGATATAGCCATTTGCATCTTCCTTCCATCCCCAGTTGGTGACAGGAGACAGGACGGGGTCAGAGAGGTAAATGTTCTCCCAAATTAAAGTCTGGTAGTGACTACGTTTAATATGTTGTAAAAACGCTGCGCTGGTCGGTGGAAGACATTCCGGGTTTTTTACTTTACCAAACAAGGCATGACGGGCAACGTTGGTTGAATGAATGGCGTCAGCTACTTGGAGAAAAAAGGGACTGAATTATAAAATGCGAAGTTAGGTTTACTGGTGATACAAACCTTGTACAATTTTGTCACACAAATTTCGGCAGAAGATATAGCTGTTTCGCTGAGAGGTGCGGTGCCAAACGAGGTCAACAGAGAATAGTGCTTTTGAAACATTTTAATAGTTGCTGGTTTGGTAATGGATTGTGTGAACTTGTCCCTCGATCAATTTGCTATGTATAACATAAACAGGCGCAAGACCCTCTTTTCTGCAGTACCACTCATTAACCAAACTTCTTTTGCAGGTACTTTATCGAAGTGGTGAAGGAGCAACAGAAATACATCTGCATCTCTGACAGACAACGATTTGCTTTGCAGTACTTGCCACTGCGTGCAGAATCATTCAAGTCTGTGCATGCGTCCTCGTCAGTAGCTTCTAAGGCGGACATGGGTGTTGTTCGCTGGTTAGAGAAAATCTTTCATTCATCTTTGAAGCCTCCTGCAATTACCAGCTCAACGCCATCAAAGATAACTTCAGCATGGTGCTGCGACATAAACTCAATCAAATTGGTTTTATTTTCTTTCAAAGAAAGGAAATTCTTCAAATTGCAAGGTGAGGGAACACTTGCATTTTCTATTACACGACGGATAGGGCAGTGGCACACACACTAAAAGGAGATCCTATTTCACTCGACGAGCGGTGTGTGTGCGAAGATGAAATAGTTGTAGGTTGTAATTAGGGGGAAACAGATATCCTGGGAGTGAATTTGACAATGATGCAGTGCGCAAGACAAATGAGTTCTTGTAAAACGACGTTCTAGGTGTTTCCAGTTGTACGACGAACGGGTGCGTTCTAGTCGTGACTGTCTGACAGGCGCTGCTGGGGGCGGGATGATGCTGGCCAAATCCTGGGAACATCTGCCGTGAAAATATCTATAAAACAAGGAAATCTCGGCCACATGTCTGCAGTGTTCCAGACTGTCCAGATCCCGGGTCAACTCCGCTCCGGGTCTCCGACAAGATGCGCAGCACTCTTCTTAGGTGCGGCACCCCAGATATGTGAGCAAGACTCTTAGGACGAACTTATTTGCGCCTTGTAGAGCGAGAGTAGCTGCTGCGGTGTATATAGTCTTTTGTTTCAAAATAGCGCACCAAGCTTCTGCGAGGCTGATTTTGCGATGTTAGCAACGTGGTCATGCTAGGACACATTTCTATGGACTGAGACACCCAGTAGTCCAATTGACGAGGATGAAGGAATGGTCGATCCTATCATAATGATGTCAGGGCACGCCGTATTGGCTTCTTTAGTAAACGTGGCAGCTTGGGTTTTTGCAGTTTTAAATTGGACCAAATTCCTGTTGCCCCAAGTTCGAACTTTCTCCAGGTCTTGATTAACTGTTGTAATCTGTTCATGTCTGCGATGAGAAGTCTCAGTTTCTGGTAATGGTTTTTCTGATCTAAATTGGGAGACAAGGGTACTGCCATCTGCAAAACTATAAACAGGATTATTGGTTTCGGTTAGCGGGTAATTAATATAGATGGGGAACAGAGTTGGTGAAAGTACTGAGCCCTGAAGCGCTCGAGGTTCTCCGTAGTTCTCAATCGCCCTACTCCATATATGAGTGACATAGGCCAATATATCTCCTGTCGATCTCTGTTTGCGTATTGGTTATCGGTAATTATTCTGTAGGTCTCGAGGTACTTGAGTAGTTGCTGATTGACTACACGTTCCATGACTTTAGGGATTATTGGAAGCAAGGCAATTGGGCGATAGCTTGATGGCGTGGTTTGTTTGCCTTTTTTGGTACAGGTTGTACTCGAACAACTTTCCAAGGAGATAGATAAATTCCCTTTCGGTAAGACAGGGAAAAAAGTCTGGGAAAAATGGGTATTAGTTTGTTGGCGCAGTTCTTTAACACGATGACAGGTATTTCGTCTAGGCCTGATGCCTTTTACGTGTCTAGCTCTTTGAGGATTTGACGAATATCACGGTAGTGAAACTTAACTTCTGCCATGGTAGTATTGATGTTGGATATAGTGGGGAAGTCCTTGCCTTGGGGGACGTTTAAGGTAAAGTGCAATGAAAATATTTCGGCAAGCATGTTTGCTTTTTCGTTAGATGTAGTCGTCGTGACGCCACTTTTGGCTGTGAAAAGTGCAAGAGACATTTTTGTAAAGTTACTGCCTTTGTACCGACCAGAAACTCCTGGAGCCACTGGGGTATTGCATAAGTTTATTCCTGGTCCTTTGATTGTATTTGTCCTTAGTTTCGTCAATAACACGTTTGCATTCGTTTCTCGCTTCGGTAAAATAATTGCGACTTTCAGCGGTCTGATATGGTTTTTTGAATACTGAGAGGCCAGCAAGTACGCGTGCGCTCACTACTCACGTGTATTTGTGCGCATTATAACATATTTTTAAGATGTCATGACAGGAACAACCAATGACCAACAAGATATTAGCCAACAACTACATACACGAAAAAACGTCCATTTTCCTTGGAAAATTATTCGTTTTACGAGTTTTTTTGCATACTTAAAGTGGTTAAATTACGGTTTAAACGATCTCTAACGGTCACGATTGCGTTTTACGACAAAAATAACAATATAGGCCATTTTTAGATAAAAGACACCATTCTCCGGAGAAAAAATATCGTACTTCTAAGTAAACATCAGTCATCTTGGCTGCTATATTCAAATCTGAGCTTCCGGCCAAGATTTGTGCCTGCCAACATCGAAATTCGTACTCAGCAGATCCGAATTAGTAAAAATAGCTTATTTGACAAAATGTTACCCAAAATGCCGCGAGAATTTGTAAAATGGTCATAATAGAGAAAAGTGAAACAGTCTATTATTTTGGCAGCCTATGAATGCGCGAAACTTCAGGCATTAACTTAATTTTATTTTCGATTTTTGTAAGAAAAGCGCAAAAAAAAACGATAAAACAGCAAATTTTGACCGGTTTCACCGTGTTTGACGGTAAGTATCAATATGAATTATTAAAAGTTTTAATTGAAGTATTTGTCTGATTGAACTTAAAATATTAAATTATGTTATAATAAATCAATAAAACATTTTTGTAGATGAAATGTTCATGAAAATTATTAGAATAGAAAACGTCATGGAGGATAGGTGTAAATCGTTTAGTTATCCAAAATTTGCTAACGATGAAAATCATTCTAATCATAATTGAAATTTTGCATAGTTCGGATATTTTTTAAGCGCGAAAAAGACACTTAGTTCACGTGTTACTAAAATAAACATAAATTTTCCCTACTTATGAGATTTTTGAGTAATTTAACTGTGCACTCGCTCATAGAAAAATGAAGCTTATTTGTTTTGACATCATTTTAAATTTTACTGGAACAAGATATGTCAAGGTAAACATCGACTCTTGAGAAAAATACTGTACTAAGGACGGGCTTTAGAACGTTTGAGGCCCGAAAAGTCCTACTTAAATAAGAAACTATGCTACAAGGCCCAAGACTTTGGCCAATAAATTACAACTGGTTGTAGAACTAGATCAAGTGTACATATAATACCACCATTAATCTCATAATAATAGACGTGCCGCCACTGATTGGTAAATGCAATTTCACGATGCAGTTTAGGTGTTAAGTAAATGCTTAATGTCCGGGATAAAAGTTAGTAGCGGGAGAAATTAAGCGTTTGACATAACAAATCACAGGCGGGTGAGTGGCGGCACAATTAAATATTTGAAAGGGCGCTCCAGGCGGGTCAAGCAGCCCGGATTAATAATTTACCATCTTGGCTTTTAACACTGGCGAACTGGTTCTCTTTTATTCAGGAGTTCAGCTTCTCTAAACGGGGACTTGACACTTCCACTGTCGGATTGATGGATAAACCGCTCGGGACTGCGCTTTTCGTTTATCGGGAGGCGCGATGGGATGCACTCCATTTTTTTCTTCTTTGAATGGTGATAAAAATGGCAATGGCAATGGCAAATCTATCTAGATAGAAATAATTTGGCCAGTGAAGGCTCGATCTGTGAATATACAGAAATTCATTTACTTATACATTAAATCTCAATCAGGGTTTATGCGCTGCTTCAACGCCACTGACTATCCCATATATGACCATATCAATTTCGAAATGTTGAAGTAACCATGAAAAACAACCAATAGACCACCCGCTTTGTATTTAATGTATTGTTACTCTTTTATGTGGGTTCTGTCGAAATCACAACTTTTACTGTTCTGCAATAATACCCTCTTTATTCTTTATCACTCTATACAATTAAACGCACTAAACTACTTGTAACTTGTAACTTTACAACTATTAGATCTTTACAATTCAGAACTCAATGATTAACTAACTCAACACGCGTTCGACCCGCTATTTATATACACTCTTAAATATTTCGTGAATACTCCTGACGAAGCGAGGTCTCCCTATATTAGAGAGAATTATTCGCGGCCGGCGATGACTCTTTAGTAGACGCGACAAGGCTAGTTCTATATCGTAGCACAAAAACATTCGGATGGTTCTAGCTGTGACAATATAGTTGAGATAAAACTCGATGCCAACTAGACGGATATGTAAATATGACACAAAGTTGAATTTCTGTGAGATAATGAATACAACTTAAAAGTTCTAATCATGCTTGCCTTTGTGGTTGTATTGAGATATGCATATGATGCCAGGGGGCTAGATAACAACCTTTGTGGAAGTGATCGCTCTAAAATTCATAATCTTTTAGTTGAGGTAGAAAAAAATTCTGTTGCATTGCTGCAAATCTTTGAAAAGTAACTGTTACTGCTGCATTATTTTCCTCAAGAAAATACAGCCCAATAATTTTTGGAGAAGAAACTACACACCACTGTCGCTTTTGGAGAATGCAACGGCATTTCATAAATTGATTGTCGGTCGTCCAGTATCGGCAATTATGCTTATTGGCATGACTGGTTAAGTGAAAATTTGCCAGGTTGGACATAAACAAATAGTTGTCAGTAACTGGCACGATATTTCGCAGTTCTAAGAATCTTTGCGAAAACTGGAAACGCTCTTGCTTATTACGTTCTGTCAATGTCTTAACAATAGCTAGCTTATAAGGATGAAATTTAATTTTATGTTATATTCGTTGAGTGCTAGGCTCCCTAAAGTTTAAGGCTACTAGCTGAAGGACGTGTACTTCATTTTGCAGATTACAGGCAAACCGCGACCTACCACTTGATTTTCCCTTAAATACTGCCACTATTTTTCCACTTTTTAACCCACCTTGCAATGATATTACGGGCAGGTGCATCGCGAACTTAATGTCGAAAATATATTGAGCTTTAATTATTGAGTTAAAACCTAGTGCAGTAATGCACCAGACAACTTTCATTCAAGCACTATATAAATATTTTAACTTCTACTTGAAAGGTATAATAAAAGCATGATTTTTTAAGAAAAAGGCGATTCCTCTATTAATTTAGTAATTCACATAATGTCTTTAATGTTACCAAAGTTGAAGAAAAATATTTTAATTTATACTTAAAATATCTCTAGGCATAAGAAAACATTAACTATAACGTTTTTGCAAAATATCACATCAAATTTTTCATAAAAATAATATTTTTGTTTAAGACAATAACAAACATTTTACTAAAATAACTTATTTTACATATTCCTAGATTTATTAAGATATGGCATTTTCATCATGCATAGTTCACTAACAATTCAACAATCCTAAAGTGTTGTTTATTCAAATGATATGGATGGTTTACATCAATTATTAACAAACATATAATCAGCCTAAGGCAAGCACTTATAGACGAAGAAGCTGAAATAGTGCACCCACCACACGCAATATCTCTATTGGAGCACATTAAATATTTATTTAAAAAAAGTTCTTATTTGTGATACATGTAGATCACTTGGAACAGCAACTTATTGATAAAATTCTATGCATTTGATATCACCAGAAATACCAATGGAAACTTACAAAATCCACCTGATTATTTCATAGACTTTATTTATAAATTGAAAAACACATTCATTTTAATATCAAAAGATTTTGCATCTAGCAAGAAATTGCAGATAGAATAGTGGCTTTAATAAAAATCTAGATATTGCTTTCCAAACATGTTTGTAATGGAATTGTTTGTTAGGAAAATATTCTACACCATAATAATGCACAAATATAGACTTAATATTTTAAAAAAAAGACACAATATTTTGAAAATAAATATTTTCACTCGTGCAAATTTCTCTTCTTGATAACCCAGATATTGCCGCCGTTCTTTGAAAAGACACATTACAAATTTCCTATTTGCTGACATGCAACTATTTGATCATAGATGGCGCCACCAGTACGTTTGAAGGAATAATATTAATTTCGGGTTTAGACAAGCTGTTTTCATGATTTCGATCTAATCAAGAGAAAAGTCGATTTTATTTCCGCAATAATAAATTGTGATCTGACATTGATACTAGGAGGTATGTACAGGGTGGCCCTTTATTTATGATGACACCTTATCTCAGAATATACGAGGTGTACCAAAAAAAGTTTTATACGATAGTGGTTTGGATTTATTTAAATTTTTAAAATATTAAATTTTTATATAAACATATTGTTCGTATTTTCGTGGACAACTATCAACTTCCTTATTTTAAATAGAATACCCTATATATTAAGGTATTTTTGAATGTCTCGGAAAATTCTAGATATATATGACATATATTATTCAAGACCTAAGTCTGATCGTTTTTGACATATGTATTTTGAATTTTATGTCAAAAATGACGTTTGCCGGTTGCTATCAATTTCTCCTATTGAAATCCTTTATTATTTAAATGGAGCTGGTTTCCTTGTAGAATAGGATCTACTTTAGTGGTCTGTGTTGACATTTGTATAATAAATATGTACAGGGTGATCAAAAACTAACATTAAAAATTTAAATGAAAAAATCGCAAAAACATTTTTTTTTTCAGATGGAAACACCCTATTCTTATAATATAATCTTTATGCCATTAAAAATAAGAGCAACTTTGTATAAGGTTGTCTATTCGAAAAAGCAGGTTTTAAAATAACATTTAACATTTTTCTAATGTAAAAATTGTACATGTTGGTCATGAAAAAACAATCGAACACTGCAGAATTGGCACTATTTCTTGTCGTCTGACAATACACCTACTTAATACCTCAGCCGGGACGATTAAGTTATTAACCTAGGAATTCGTCGGGCGCAGCTGTTCTAGCAGATACAGCAATCTTTCTTTTGCATCGTGTATGATAACCTAGTGTTAAAATCCCTACTGCATAGGTGGCCTTCTATTTTTAGACCGGCTATCGATACGTCCTTAGCAGTTTGTGTTAGAAGGCTTGATGTACTCGTGGCAAACATTTTAATCTCTTGGATACACTGCATCTGATTACGTCATAATTTACAGTTTATAAATATCGCATTTTAGGCATAGAGAAGAACACGACCATTGGTCAGTTTTTTACATTTCTAGACACATTATAGGAGGCTCCCTATGCGGTGAGGATTTTAAGACTCTAGGTTACCATACATGATGCAAAAGAAAGGCTGTTGTATCTGCTAGAGCAGCTGCGCCCGAAGAAAGTTTTATAACTTAATCGTCCCGGCTGGGGTAATAATTAGGTGTATTGTCAGACGACAAGAAATAGTGTCATTTCTGAGGTACTCGATTGTTTTTTTTTCGCCACGCCTTGCCGTCATGTCCAACTAATAACAAAACTTAAAAGCCGTATAGAATATTTACAATAGAAAAATGTTAAATTGCCAATATTTCAAAAACTACTTTTTCGAATAGACAAGCTTATATAAAGTTGCCCTTATTTTTTATGCTAAATAAGATAAAATTTTAAAAATAGGGGGTGTCCGTTTAAAAAAAATGACTTTTAACGATTTTTTCGTTTAAATTTTTAATGTTAGTTTTTGATCACCCTGTATTTATTAATTATAAAATGCCAACACAGATTACTAAAGTAGATCCCCTTCTACAGGGAAACCATTTCCAATTTAATAATAAAGGCTTTCATTAGGAGAAATTGATAGTTTGGGTTTTTAGACCTGCAAACGTCATTTTTAACATAAAATTCAAAATAATTCAAAAACGGTTAGACTTAGGTATAGGATATTACATATAAAATATATCTAGAATTTTCTGAGGAATCCAAAATGCCTTAATATACAAGGTAGTCTATTTAAAATAAGGAAGTTGATATTTGTCCACGAAAATATAATATTTTAAAATTTTAAGTAAATCCAAACAACTTTTGTGGTACACCCCGTAGATTCTGAGATAAGGTGTAATCCCATAATAAACGGGCCACCCTGTACAGTTTGTCCTGTTTTACTTCTTATTGGAAAATATTATCAAATTTGACAAAAAAAAGTTTAAATTCAATGTAAAACTAAAAGTGAGGTTACAATAAAGTACGTCAAACAAATTTTAGGGCTAATAACTCGCCTTTTCTTTTAAAAGAAAAGTGGCAAAATCAACTATTTTCTCTTTTTTTCTTTTAGGTATTGCAATAAGCCTCTAAAGTTACATGAATTACTGGAGGTATTTGAGAATTTGAATAACGACCCCCCACACCCACCCCCCTCCCAATAACATTATGATATTTCCTCCAGAGAATGCCGAAGCTTAAGTTTTTAGGACGATTTTAAAGCAGCTGGTGTGTCTGTAGTACTAGACACGTCAGATAGTGAAGATGGCTTGCCATTGCCCATCTTTGGGTCAATGATTATTGGAAGCATAGTTCTGAAGAAAATGTGATAATAGATATCGACTCCGATATTCCTCCTTTCCTTCCAACATACGGATTAAAACAACCCTCTTGAGGCAGTTTTACCATTTATTTGATAATGAAGTCATGGAGATGCTGGTAATCTTTTTTAAGGCAGTGACATACGCACTAAAGGGAGATTAGGGGGAAACAGATGCCCTGGAGTGAGTTCTGAGTTCCACAGTGATGCAGTACTCCAGACAAAGGAGTCTTTGTAAGCCGACGTTCTAGGTGTTTCCAGTTGTACGACGAACGGGTGAGCTCTTGCCGTCTGTCGCGACTGTGTGACAGGCGGTGCTGGGGGCGGGATAATGCGGGCCAAATCCTGGAAACACCAGCCGTGAAAATATCTGTAAAACAGGGAAATCTCGGCCAGCTGTCTGCGGTGTTCCAGACTGTCCAGATTCCGGGTTAACTCCGGGTCGCCGACTACACGCACAGCTCTCTTCTGAATGGAATCCAGCAGCTTTAGGGTGTGCTTAGGTGCGGCACCCTAGATCTGTGAGCAATATTCTACGCACGGTCTTATTTGCGCTTTGTAGAGCAAGAGTAGTTGCTGCGGTGTAGTTTTTTGTTTCTAAATAGGGCACCAAACCTCTGTGAAGCTGATTTGGTCATGCCAGGACATATTGCTGTTACCCAGTAGTTCAATTGACTAGGATGAAGGAATGCCGTATTGGTTTTCTCGGTAAACGTGGTCACTTGGGGTTTTGCTGCATTGAATTGGACTAAGTTTCTGTCGCCCCGAGTTCAAACCCTCTCCAGATCTTGATTAATTGCTGCAATCTGCTCCTGTCTGCGGTGATAAGTCTCAGTCGCTGGTAAAGGTTTTTCTGATCTAAATTGGGAGCCAAGGGTACTATCATCTGCGAAACTGTAAACATGATTATTGGTTTCAGTTAGCTGGTCATTACTCAATACTCAAATATGTATGCTTATTCACATAAACGTGTTGGAGGTATAACTAACGACGATATTATGTTGTTTTTTGGCTGTTTTAATTCTCAGTGGTTACTTTTCCCATCCAAGGAGGTCGATGTATTACGAAAATTATCGGGACGCTAATAATATTCTGGCACCGAACATTAGCAAGAATAGCAAGAGACTAGAAGGTCCACTCTCAGTCAGCACTTTTGATGTAGCGCTTTCAAAGGCAAGAGACCAGACTTTAGACGAAACGGGGTGAAACATGGCACGAGGCCTGAGCGGTTAACCAGCATTTCACAAGGTTCCGCAACGAGACAAGGACGGAAATGCCGAGGGCGGGGCCTAGAGTCAACCTTCTAGTCCATTGTTATTGTTCGGTGATTCTGGTTTGTGAAGCGATATCTAGATATAGATATAAATTTGTTATGCAATATATTGATTGTTGTAATAATGCTGACTTACCCGCCAATGATAAATTTGCCAAATTACGACCTCTTTTTGATGCCCTCAATAAAAAAATTATAGATATGTAGACCATGTGAAGAGTCACACAGCATTGATGAAGTTATGGTATCATATTTTGGGCATCATGGTTCGAAACAACTTATAAAAGGAAAGTCAATTAGATGGGGCTATAAATTGAGGATGGGAACAACTATAGCAGTTGAATGGTTTCAACCCTATCAAGGTTCAACCACTGTCCTTTGAAATAAGTATAAAGATCTTGGCCTAGGTGCTACGGTGGTGTTACAATTTGCGAAAGTACTTCATGAAAGTGTGCTAAGATTAGTACCGTTTCATTTATTTTTTGATAACTTTTTATTTCCCTCCATTTATTGGAAAAGCTAAAGATTATGGGCTTTAAAGATACGGGCACAATAAGTGAAAATCGGGTTGGTAAAGAATGTTCTTTATCTCACTCATCAGTGTTGATGAACAAAGAACGCGGTACATTAGAATGTGTATCTTCTGATAAGAATTCTATAACTTTATACATGTGGTGCGCTAATAACGCAGGAACTATTGCTTCAAATCATACCAAAATAATGCCTGCTCTCCCAGTAAAAATATTGTCACTGACAGCGAAAAAAACGATTTATATACCGCAACCACATGCAATAAAAAAGTACAATGAGAACATGGGTGGGGTTGATAGGTATATCAAAATATTAGCCTCTATAGAACTCAAATAAGAGATGAAGAGTGGTATTTTCCACTGATATCTCACTGTCTAGACATGGCCGAACAAAATGCTTGGCAAATGTATAGAATTGGGGGCGAAAAATAGATCACCTAAGATTTAAACAATCAGTGACAACTTCAATTTTGGACATATATAAAAAAAACAACAAAAAGGGCTCCTAGCCGTCAGTATGCAAATCTTCACGAAACATCTAGATATGATAGATTAGATATTTGGTCGTACATCAGGAAAAACAAACTAGATGTAATGTCTGTCATAAAAATTGTAACTTTTTTGTCAAAAATGTTCCATTACTTTGCACCCAAAAATTTGCTTTGTTAGCTGTCATACACGATAATTCATATTTTCATTCAAAGATATGACATAACAAACTTTACCTTTAAAATTTGCTTATTTTTAATTTTAGTTTTATATAGTAGTGCTTTTTGCCACAGTTCTTTTAAAAGAACACCGTTTTCAGAAAATACCTAAGATTAAAATCCAAAAATCCCTAGGACTAAATTTGATACTTGGATAAATATTTCGAAAAAAAGTATTTCGAAAAAAAAGTATTGGTATTATCTGGGTTAATAAAATTATATCATTAAAGTTTAGTGTTTAAAACACTTTCTTTTTAATATGGTTTCCAAAATAAGTCTTTTTATTTTTTAATATTTCACATCAATTTAAAATAACTTAATATTTCAAAGTTTTTGCAGTATACAAAGATTTATAGTGCAAATTTTTTAAATTTCTCAACATTTCTCTCAGTGCAGAAAATGCCCCTTAACCGGTTTGACAGACCCAGAAGTTCGCCAAAATCCAACCGCATTTTATGAATTATTTCATTCATACTGCGTTATTATTTTCCTGATAGAAAATCTATAGCATCGTACTTTAAACAATTTAAATCAGATTATCTCTACTCGCATCACGCATAATAAACGTAATAGCATTTTCAACTATAGTTATTTTAATGTGTTAATATCAGCTCATTTGCTTGCTCTTTTGTTACACCTATGTCCATTGTTATAAATATCTAATCTTGACTTGATAGGCTGTCACTCCCTCACACCGACCTTAATTTCAATAATACAATCCAACAGGATATAATGCCGATTCATGTAAATTTAAGAAAACATCTCGAGACATTCAATTTACCCCAGTATTCCCTCAGCACGTATAGGAGGTCTTCCCGATATATAAACGCTAAATTACCCCTGGGCAATTCCCGATATGCATTATGCAATTATCAAATACATTGGTAATTTGATTAAGACCTTACTGACACACTGGAGACGAGCGGGGACACGTGGCACAGTCACGTGATCGAACGAAATGCAATTGGGTGCACGGATGTGGGAAATTGAGTCGCATTCGGCGATCACGTGGCATCGTTACGCAAGGTATACGGAATGATCATTTGGGGATCTCATGAGATTCAAGGTCTGCCTGTTTAAAGTGACCATAATTCTAAGACCTCAATGCAGGACATTACATAATTGTGAATATAAGTGCCAACATTTTTTTGGTGGTGTGTTAGTACCTTCGCCATTTTATTTAAAAAACAATAACGGGTCTAGTCTAGCGTCTAGTGAGGTCCTAGTCACGGATAGTCCTGACCAATCAAAAGCAAGACGCTAGAGTATATCGGAATTATCCATGCCTTTCGTTCTAGCGAAACTCCTACAACGCCTCGGTCACAAGAATAATAAATAACCAGAATCCAAACTCTCAACTGTCACCGTGTATATTGTCTAAAAGCGCTTTGTGACCTTCAGTCCACGTCACAGCCAGAATTTCATGAGCGTGCTTACTGCATTTTGATTGATTTAATATTATCCATCTTATTAAGAAAATAGTAGCTGAACCACGGCACATATGTGCCGTGGCTGAACCATTGTTTATATAGTGCTGAACTTTAGTTGAGAATAAGTGAAACTAACCGAAATTTGATTGGACGACTAACTCAAACTAGCCAAGTATATTAAAATTGATTATAACGTATCGCAACTAGCTCAAATAAGTAAAATAAGTTAAGACTAAGTGAAACTAACCGAAAGTTGATTGGACGACTAACCCGAACTAACCAAATCTATTAAAATTGATTATA
>MU182292.1:0-13268 GCA_016904865.1 Pissodes strobi | reverse complement strand
ATTGGACGACTAACCCGAACTAACCAAATCTATTAAAATTGATTATAACGTATCGGAACCGGTTCAAATGAATAAAATAAGTTGAAACTAAGTGAAACTAACCGAAAGTTGATTAGTAGACTAGCCAAAATTAACCAAATCTTTTAAAATTAATTAAAATGTATCGGAACCGGCCCATATAAATAAAATAAGTTGAGACTCGATAAAGAAGTATTCACTTCTATCACGTGTACTGTGATACTCGTAACTTTTTTATTTGTAAAAATGAATGCCTATCTTTTTATGTGCTCTATTAAAAGATTGTTTTGCATGTTAATGATATATCTGTTATAACCAGTTCAAATGACTAAAATAAGTTAAGCCTGAGTGAAACTGACTGAAAGTTGCTTCAACGACTAACCAAAACTATTAAAATTAATTATAATGTATCGGAACCGGATCAAATAAGTAAAATAAGTTGAAACTAAGTAAAACCAACCGAAAGTTGATATGACGACTAACCAAAACTCATCAAATCTATTAAAATTGATTAATATATGATTCTCTCACACTCTTTCTCTTTTATAACATCGATAAAGAAGTATTCACTTCTATCACTTGTAATATGCTACTCGCGACTTTTTTTTGCCAATCTCGACGAATTATGGGGATTCTAGAGTCCAAAATCATTAAATTCTGAAAAAAAAACAAAATCGTGTCCCTGTGTGTGTGTCTCTGTCCGTCACACGACTTTTCTCCAAAACCGTTAGGTCGATTTCTACCAAAATGGTTATTTAGGAGTTTCGGGACAATATCTCCAGACGTTTTATAATTTTTTTTAACCTTACAATTAAGGATAGTTTATATAAAGAAGAATATAAAAAAATTGGTTTTCACAAAAACGGCCTTAACGATTATCATTAGATTTTCTATATGTTTACAATTTAGCAGGCAAATAATACGTACTACCCCGGTTTTCAGTGAAAAATCGGTGCAGTCCCTTTACTCTTGAGAAAAATGAACAAAATCGATTTTCTCGGAAACAGCTCCAACGATTTTCTTCAAAGTCTGTACTTATTTACCAATTAGTAAGGCAAATAATATGCACTTGTTTGGTTTCCTAGGGAAAATAAGATAAAGCCACTTTACTAGTAAAAATATTGACCTTCCAATTTTTCCCAGTTCTGTGGCGTTCCAATAAGCGAGAAATTAGTACCGTTTATTTAAGAATTTTTCTAAACCATCAGTGTTTTTCAAATTCACAGATTCCGATTCTGTATCTCGGATTCGCGTATCTCGCATACAGAATCCTCGTGTGAAAGAGCTCTTATTGTTGCCTCTCCTTTTAAGTTTTTTTCCTCTCAGGTATAACCGCGTATTTCCAACAGGTATTTTATTTACTACAGCTGATAGTCTGAGAACGAGGGATCTGTACCATGCATTTTAAGGAACCTCTATAACACTCGCAAAGAACCACCTAAAAAAATCGATTTTTATGTAAATCAACCTAGCGGTTTCGATTTTAGAGTTCGCCAGACAATTCGGAATTGCGAAACTGGTGAAAATTGGCAATTTCCGAAAAATCTCAAATTTTATGTAATTTTTTTATTTTTGCATTTCACCCTATATCTCCCTTACTTTAAGCCCGATTAAATTGAAATTTTTAGGAGAGCCAATTTGGACATTTGTTATCATGACTGACATGAGTGAAATGCAAAAAACGTACGTGACACTAGCTTTATTTTTTTAAAAAGTTGTTGACACGAAATTTGTTAAAAATGCAGCAACAAATACTCGATCTCGAAAACTTTTTTTGGTTTTGGAGATAAATATATATAGTAAGCGACAAACCGACAGAACTGAAGAAACTTTTTTATTTTGGTGTTTTTTTGATGTGGTTTGGTTTTTAACATAACGGTGCCACAATATCGAAAAAAACTATGCCGACCGCGGCCGCTCAGGCACTGCACAAGCATCAGTAACGCCATGTGTAGCTTGAGAGCGCCAAGATCTGTATTATTGTACTAATAATAACCTATTTAATAATCGTAACGTTTATTTCGAAGTTTATTCCGTAAATTTTAAGTTTGAAAAATGAGAAAAATATAAAAAATTAAGTATTAAATTTTGATAAAGGCGATTTTTTTTGTGATTTAAATAGATTCGATTTAAAATATCGTTCAATTTGTTATTTATGCCCAGTGTTTTTCAACATATTCATTTTATTTCTACATTTAACTTCGACTCGTATAGTTAAGCAACAATAGTTAAGAGATAGTTAACACATTTGTAAAAAGTGATGATGATACTTTACATTTTACTTAGATATCTGCTACTATTGAGCTCCACATTTCCCTTGGCATAAACAACTAATGTTGCAAGGCACATTCGCTTTAAAACATTTTCATTTATTTGTATAAGTAAATAACTTGCACCTGCAGTTGGCTGTAATTCTCAAAATGCTTGGCTTTGCTTCTTTTAGTATCTTTGGTACGAGAGCATTGTTTTCGATGTAGCAGCCAAAATCTGTAGGTTTTGGAACTTGAGATTGAATTTTACTAGCGCTTTTATAGATTGCGCATTGCAAAAACGCCCTTTTCACGTGCATGAAAATGCATCTTTGATGGAGGCAACTCTATGAAATACCAACGATTATAGTTAATAACGCACTTCAGTTTGAAAGAGGTTTCAAATTTAACATAATTAGGTACTTTTAAAAAATAAAATGACGCAGACAAACATAGAAATTAATGTTACTCACCTAATGTCAGTTTTACAATTTGGAAATATGTGCGCTCGTAAATCGTCCATATTTCCCATAAAATTTGGCCGGCCGTACAAATTTAAAAAATAATGCTCTGCAACTTGTCCATAGAGTAGTCATAGGCAATTCGACTCATTTTAGTGATTCGTACCATTCGAATAAAATGTACAAATGATTCATACCAAAGATTCGTATCTTTTTTTCTATCTTGTATAATACTTGCCTAATCTTACCGCTCCATGCTGATGCTGACTGTTCCGTATTGGTATTGGTTATACCATTAAACAATGGTTATACATATACATACCTACTATTTAATTTGTATTTTAGCATTTTCGGCGTCATTTTCTATCTAAGATATACGTTCAGTTTACTATTATAAACGCGAAACGTATAACGTTTTCAATGTATATATTTAATAATTCTGAATTCTGTTTACCTATATAATAAGTTAATGTTTTTTTCATCTGATCTAAGTAACTGAAAAACCCTCTAGATTTAGTGCTAATAAGGTATCTCAACGTGTAATTCTAAACTTCAATTTAATAAAAATAGATTAAAAAATATGAGTTAACTACTTGTTTCACTTTTTCTTAATAAGGATACACTTTAATTTAATGTTTATTTTGTTAAAAGAAACTTTCCTTCTTGTTTTTTTATATTATCTATATATTTTATACCTATTACAATATCATTTTTTGCATCTATTTCTTTCAGATATTATTTTTTTAATTAATATACCCTATTAGTTATGTTACTGGCAATCCTGTTATTTCTTATGGATAAAATAAAAGAAAAATACCTGGTACTAGTTCTTATTATATTTCAATTAAAACAAATAAATACTCTATACATTATGCTTAGCAAATATTACGACCGATATCTATAACGTACTTGCTCAATGTTTCTGTCTCTCTTTGGACTCGCCTTTACCGAAAAAAGAGCGAGTGCGACAGAGATAATGATACTAGGAGTGCTCCGACCGTCAAATCAAACGCATTCATACTAGCATTAAAAAATATTTCGTTCACGCGACCGGTCGAATCGGTTATTTTGTTCAGGTCTTTTCGCTGTCTCTCTCGCTTTTTTATTTCGCTAATGGCGAGTCCAAAGAGAGACAGAAACATAAAACCAACGCTCAACGGATACGGCACGCTACTACAGTACAGTATAAGCCAACTTAGCTAACTGTCCCGACGCGGCCGTCGAAGTGTTTTATTGCAGCATCGTTTTCTTGAAAACTAAAGTAGTTATCGAAAAATCACCGAAATAAAAAAGTTTTTCGGTTCTTTGGCTACAACTTTGTCGCTTACTATATACATATATCTGTAAAAGCCAAAAAGTTTTCTCGATCGAGTATTTGCTGTTGCATTTTTAAGAAATTTCGTGCCACCAACTTTAAAAAAAAATAAAACTGGTGACACGTACTTTATTTTGCCTTTTTCTCATGTCACTCATGATAACAAATATCCAAATTGAGTCTCCTAAAAAATTTAATTCAATCAGACTTAAAGTAAGGGAGTTATAAGGTGATAAGCAAAAATTAAAAATATCACATAAAATTTGAGATTTTTCAGAAATTGCCAATTTTGACCAGCTTCGCAATTCTGGATTGCCTGGCGAACTCCAAAATCGGATGCGCCAGGTCCATTTACATAAAAATCGATTTTTTTAGGTGGTTGTTCGCGAGTGTAATAGAGGGTGCATCTCAGACATGCATCGCTTGTTATCCGACTATGAGCGCCGACACTGGCGAGTTTCGGCGGAATTTCGGCGGATCGATCAGTGCAAGGTCACGGCAGCCAATGCGTAGCAACGAGGAAAGATTGGCTTCTGGTTATTTATTATTCTTGTGGCCTCGGTGGTGTAATAGGCAGAGTGCTTGCCTGTCATTCCTGCGCTACGGGTTCGATTCCCGCCGGTCGCGACAGATGTTTTGTTCAACTTTTCTTAAGGTTATGTTTGTTTTTTATTAATTTACTTTTTTTGTTAATTTTGGGATAGCCTTGGGCTAGTTTTGGTTAGTTCTTGTTGATTGAGCCCCCGTAGCGAGCGGAGGGCCATGCTCGACCGCAGAACGCTAGCGTCTTGCTTTTGATTGGTTAGGACAATCCGTGACTTGGCCCGCGCTAGCGTCTAGTTGAATTTTGTACTGGTAAGGTTGGATTTCTGTTGTACGTTTGCAACATCAGATGAATCAGAAGCATTTAAAGATTGTTTACAGGCATAGCCGACTATATCAAAATCGGCGTCTCCTATTGGTCGACCCATCTCGTATTACAATATGTCTTCGTGATGCAATCAATTTTTCGCAAGAGCTCTCGTGGTGTAAAGGTTTAGATAGTTGGGTCTCACCTGGACAGCACGGGTTCGAACCCCGTTGCTTTTTTTATGTTTTTTTTTAAGATTATGTTTCTAAACAGCTTTTTTCTTGATTTTGGGTATGTCTTGGGTTAGACTGGGTCAGCACCTGGTTAGTTTCCTTTTCTTGAGCCCCCGTAGCGAGCGAAGCGAGCGGAGGGCCATGCGGATCGACCAATAGGAGAGGCCTGTAAAGGATCTTTAAATGTGAATCAGAACTGCCTGAAACCTAGAAGATTTTAGTGAGTTCAGCATATTGTCAGAAAATTATATAGCAATTTAATTTAAAAATCAATCATTCCAACAGTTAGTTTTCAAATTCTAATACATAAACGTTTACAAAAAACATTTAACTTAAAATAACAAATAAAACTTTTAATTGTTAGTAGAAGTTTTTCGCATCCAACACATAAATTAGAAAAAGAGGTTTTTGCAGCTTTTTGGACGGTTTTATTAATTGATTGTCACTAAATGGCCAACGTTTCGGCACTAGTTTGCGCCATCTTCAGGGCCAGTAACCTAGAGTTGGGCATAAATGAAATGCCTTGTTGAACCCATAGGGATCACAACACGAACACCAAAAAACAATAACAAACACCGACAGCAGTTGCTCAGGTCACGTTCAAGGCTTACTCATTTCGCATACCACAAAAGAGAATTGCAGGACATTTTGCAGGACGTTTGCTTTCGCTGGATAGAGTATATGAATGCTTGACTGTCCTGCTCAATGCAGGACGTCTGGTCACTTTACCTGTTTCTTCTGCATTCATTCCACTTAAGCCGAGACATTCGCATCAACTATCTGGTAGATTTTGAATATCTAAGCATGAAAACAATGGTCGATTTATTTTAGTTTTTGAAAATGCAATGTAGTTAGTTTTTTGGATATTTAGAGTTAATTTGTGTAGATCAAGCCATTTTTTTATAAGCATAATTCCATTTTGAGCACGTTGTTTTGCCTCCTCCCACGTATCTCCATCAAAAGCGACAACAGTGTCATCAGCGTATGAAATAATTATACCATTTATGTCCAAATTTGTAATTGAGTTGATATATAAAACGAACAACAGGGGTCCCAGAACAGTCCCCTGTGGAATCCCAATTCTTACTGTACATGGGTCACTTAAAGTGTCATCTATTTTAACACACTGTTTCCGCTCCACAAGAGAGTTCTCAAAGACCCGTAACACGGAGCCCCTCACCCCGTTCTTCTCCAGGACATCGAGAAGCTGTCTGTGGGGCACCGTGTCAAAGGCCTTTGCCAGATCCAAAAATACAGCTAAGCACTTTTTGCCAGGGTCCAATTTATATCTTACATGTTCAATGAGTTTGTGCATAGCATCGCTAGTACTTAAGCCCGGAGAAAAACCAAACTGGTTTCTAGACAAACGTTCATTTTTATTCAAAAACTCAGCCAGTCTCTCCTTCAGACACTTCTCAAATATCTTCGCGAAATTAGAAATTGTGCTGACTGGTCTGTAATCAGTAATTGAGCTCCTGTCTCCGGATTTAAAAATGGGGGTTATAATAGATATTTTAAAAGATTTAGGGACAATTCCGGTTTTAAAGATTAAGTGTATTATATGTTTCAATGGTCCAATTATGTAAATGTGAAGTTTCTTTATTAGTTTTGCTGAAATACCATCATGTCCTGGGGCACTATTATTTTTTAGGGAGTTTATATGTTTTACCAATATATTATGATCCACTGGTCTTAAGAACATTGGAATTATTTGCATTTTTTAATTGAAATATATTGGTATTTTATTATACATATCAAGGCCTACCTTAGAGAAGTAATCATTACAAAAATTAGCTTTTTCTTTTAAACTGCAATTATTTTTGCCTTCCACGGGAGTATTAATAGGGACTATTTTGTTTTCTATATTAATTATTATATTCAGATAATATTTCGTATATTTTCTTTAAGTTATTTTTATTTTCATCAATTATTGTTTTGTAGTATAAGTTTTTTGTGTAGTCAATTATTTTCTTTAAATTATTACGGTGCATTTTATATTCTCTTTCTTTTTCTTCTGTAAAGTTATTTTGTAACTGTTTTTTAAATTTATCTCGTTTTTTTATGGATACAATAATGCCATTTGTGATCCAAGGTTTAATTTTTTTGTTAACTTTATTGTAAGAAATTGATGTTATCTTACATTTTGAGTAAAGCTCTAAAAATTTATTTATGAAAAGTGTATAGGCTTCTTCTGGATTGTTTGTTTTAAAAACGTCATCCCAATTTTCATGTTCAAATAAATAATTTAGTTTTATATCATTTATTTTAGTCTTAAGTTCAGTTCTTACATCATTTTCTGTTTTTTCAATAGTTTTAGTATGTGAAAAATTTAACATTATTGAAAAATGGTCTGTTATGTCATAATTTATTATATACGATTTTGTGTGAATTATTTATTTTATTATTATTCTTTACAAATATATGGGCTAGACATGTGCCTGATTCTGGTCTGGTAATTGAGTTTATATGCGACCGAAAGCCATATGAACTCAATGTTGAAATGTAATTTACCACATTCAAATCAGCGAGAGAGGTTAATATTTATGTCTCCAACTAAAATTTCAATATTATTTGACTTGTTTTCTGTAAAATAAACATTAAGATCCTGTATAAAACTTTCGATAGATGACTGAGGAGATCGGTAGATGCAAGAGATTTCATAGTGCCCACTTTTATGTTCCAAAGTTATGCGACTTACCCTTATTTTAGTGGAATCAAGTTCATGATATGTTAATTTAGCATTCAGATTGTCTCTTACTGCAATAGGAACACCATCATTTCGTGTGATATTCCCATTGCTATAGTAAGTGGTGAAGCCTTGAATAGCGAATTCCGAAAAAGAGGCAAGCTGAAAACATTCACTCAGTACTGTCACATCACAAAAAGAAATTTTAAATGTCTCTAAAAATAATAACAGTTCATCAAAGTTTTTTTTCACACTTCTAATGTTAACGTGCATTATATTTAAAAGTTTTTTGTTTGTGTCTATTTTACTATAGATCTGAAGAGGTTCCACAGTTTCACTAAAAATGTCACTAGAAATGGTTTCAAGCAGCTCCACTTCCTGTTGTCTAGCCATAGTTTATTTTACTTTTTAATACTTCTAGGTGGTATGAGTTTGTAGGACATTGAGAATCTGTGGCTTCATGTTTGAGATTATAGTTCGTTTTATATTTTTTGTTTTAATGTTCACAATTGATGCACTTCTTATTTTCTTTATTTGGGGCTAAGTTACAGTCTTTTCGAATATGTTCTCCTCCACAATATGAACAGGTGTTTTCATTTGGACAGTCTGGACTTTTGTGATAATATCTACAACACTTAAAACACTGTTTCACTGTTAGATTCTCATATGCAGGATATCGTTCCCATCCAATGTATATTTTCTTGGTCCACATGATCTTTCTGAAGAGGTTCGGGGAACAGTCGGCAAATATAGTTAAAGTATTTAATTTAGTTTTCTTTATAAAGGTAATTTTAAATGAATCTTCATCATTAAAAAAAGTATTTTGTATTCTTATAGATTTCTCAATTTCTTCGTTTGTTGATTCATTCTTTGCAGGATATCCAACTATTTTAACTTGCGGATTTCGTAATTTTGTTTCCTCTACCTCATAGTAATCGCCCAGTTTTTGTTTTATTTCATTTTTTAGTTTCGTAACACTCTCTGTGTCATTGCACTTAATAATTAAACTTCCATGGTGTGATGTTCTGGTTTTATCGATACTTACATTAATATCGGCAGGTTTGATGTTCTCCACTATATCGGTTTTTGTATCTTCAGAGTCCTGTGTGCGCTTTGGTTTTATAATTAGGTTTGGTCGATTTTTTGTCTTTATTGGCATGGTTGAGTTGTTGTATTTGTTGTTAACAACCTCTGCAAATGATTGTACTGATGGAGTTTGGACAGTTTCAAGTTTTGACTTTAGGTCTTTTACTTCTTGCCTAAGGAGTGAGATTATTTCATCCTTACTTAATATTATTTCTTGTTTGCTTTGTACAAGATCATTCAAAAGTTTAAGTGTATGAAAGTCATTGCAATCTTTGCAAAAGAGCCTCATAATACGATCCTTTAATTCCATTACTTTCACTTCAGAGGACGTAATTGCTGCACAAACCTTGCACATCTTTCTTAAACAGTTGTCACACTTAAATTTCGCGCTGCTTGCTTACAAACGTCGCACTCCATTTTAAAACTTTATGTTGTAAAATTGCAAAAATGGAACGCAGCTACTTCATTCCATTGTCAACGTAAACACCCGCGGGCTTAACACAAACATAAACAATAGTAATTTTGCAGCAATTTGGATGTTTTTGGTGAAAATAATTATGTTTAACTAAGCAGAGCACTATCTATTATATAGATTCACAATTACGCCGTTTTACGGAGCAACATTTCACGCGGTATACATCGATATTCAGATTATGTTGAGTCCCCGCTACACAAATAATTATTTATACTATAAGGGGTGTAAGTGACATTTAACTAGTCGAGGACGATTTTGTGACAATATAGTTCGAGACTATTAAATGTAGATACATCAGAGTATAACAAACCAACGAGTAGCGACAGCTGTGGGACCAAATTTTTCTGCGCATGCGTGAAATAGGGTGGATTTTCGTCAAACTTTCTATTGTTGTAGCGCGTCAGTTACGAGTTCTGATAAGTGCGTTTTAATGTTGAATTGTGTCGTAATTTCTAAATTATAAAACTGAATAAGTGTACAATCATGCCGAGTATTACTTGTGCATATCGTACCTGTTCAACTAGGTCTGGAGATGGAAAAAAACAGTCTGAAGAATATAACCGGTAAGTATCAACATACCTACTAACAAAATACACAATGTAATGGTTGTTTTTTTTTAATTGAAATTTAAATTATTTGTTGAATAATTGCTCTTGAAGAATATTGATACAGGAGTATTAGTGGTGAAAAAGTGCAATTTATAAATGAGAAATGGAATGCCAAAAGACGTTAGGTAGATGTAATGTGTATTGCTAGACTGTTCTAAGTTTCAAGTTTTTTTTTATCCAACAACATATATCTCCACATTCTACATTGAGCAAAAATTTTCAAAAGTAGAATAATAATGCACCCGTATATGTACTTAAAAATAGTCTCTCTTAACTAGAGTATGCTTCTATAAAATTTGTTATGCTGTTTTCACATGAAGGGTCTTTGGCAATTTCCAGCAAAATAATTCTATTGTAAAGGAATGCAATTATTCCGGCCTGTATTAGTTTGTAGAAGTTATTTGTTGTAGGACCTGGGTTTTATGTTTATGAGGCCTAATATATTTGTAACCTAAAAAAAGAAGAGAGCCTAACTTGACCTAACCAAAGATTTACGAATTCGATTCCGCGGAAAAGAAAAAATAGAAGGGCGATGTAATGTATAAAGTATTTTCTATGGTAGGGCGGTTCGGTTTGTGTAATGTAATGAGTTTCTCGGTTAAATAAGTAGCATAACGTGTCTATAGTGCGCTTGAATCACAGATGTAAACAATTTCTTGAGACACCTCTGGATACCTACTAGGCATGATACAATAACAGGGAGATATTATTGTTTCATGCCTACTAGGTATATACCTAGATTCACAACAGAATATTATCATTAAAAAATAATAACATACATATTGTGTTGATGTATTCCAGTATAACTTTACAGATAGAATTTAATTTTTTAATATTTCTTTATTTCAAATTATATTTATATATACATACATATAACATAAATACAAACATAAAATGAAATGACGTCAAAAACACATATATACGGCAACAATTAAATTACAATACATTTTTTTTAACTGCATTCTTGGCATTCATGACCTCGACTGCATTTAAAACAGCAAAATTTCTCTTTACAGTACTTTGCCACATGATCGAAACCGCAACATTTAAAGCACGTAGCCAAATTCAGGTACTCTTGAACATATACTTTTACCAAGTCAAAATAAACTGTTTATTTATTCAGAAACCACTTTGCTATGCTAGGTGGAGCTTGAAGAACCCAATTTTCCTGCCCCGAATTTCGACATTGTTTTTTGGTAATCACTTTAATTTTATCAGATATGCTATACCCCAATTCTGCTACAATTTCATTATTTAATGTGTCTAATTCCATAAGAAATTCACTATCTGAAAAACCTTTATTTATTGAATATGAACATTGGGTCATTGCTCTGTGACTCTTTAATAGTTATGTTTTCTTTTTCTCCTATGATCTTTTTTAATTTCTCTTGTTGCTGTTTGTCAAAGCTCTCAATAATATCTGCCCCATTTTTTTATCTGCTTTATACTTTTGAAACCTTTTCCTATATCCTTCGTATGTATTTCACTCTTTATTTGTTTGAGTGTTTCTTTTGGATCGCTAATATTGTCGATTCTTATGACCATCTCGTGCCATTTTACTATACGAGGTGTTTTCCATTGTGCAGATTCGGAATGGTGTGGCTTCTCTTTTAGGCTGGCTCTCCTCTTTACTGTTATTTTCTTGTAAAATCTCTGAGTACGGCTTTTTGATTGGGCCTGGTATTTTGGTAGTCCAAGTTATCCACCTGTTTAAAAATGTCTTGAGTAACTAATTGATTTTTTAGCATAATATTTTCCTTTTCTAAGCTACCATATTTAAAAACTATCATTGTAATTAATTTATGCAAATTTGTATATACCTGACTTCAATTTCCTGCATTTAATATGCTTTCTTCTTTATTTACAATTTCATCTATTTTGTATAAATTATCAAATAGCTGAAGAATGCTATCTTCTGTAATATCAATTTTTTGTGGTTCACCGTGATTCCTATCGAACTGTCTTCTTTTAGGTATGCTCCTGTGTGTCAGGAGTGGCCTCAGATCTTTGCCTTTTAGTGGGTACCTTTGTGACACTATGTTCATCCGGGTTATTTTTAGGCGGAATTACAGTTACCGAATTTGTTTTAATTACTTCTGGATTATTTCTATTGGAGAAAATATTTTCCGTGACTTGTGATGACTGCTGTACATTTAAAATATCAGAGGTAGTTTTATTTGCTGGAGGTGAACTAGTAACAGAATACCGTGGTTTAAATAATATTAAATTTTCATGAATTTTTATCTTTTCAGTGTTTTCCGTAAAAATAACGTCTGCTCCGCTAAAACTCTCTTGTGACGCGTCAATCGGATTTTCCTCGGTTGTTTCTGCCTTTGCCTTAAGAGTCATGACACACACAGCGGTTTTTGCCGAATCGGCTGCCGAGTCGGCCATTTAGCACGGCCATGACACACACGGCTGTTTTTGCCGAATCGGCTGCAGAGTCGGCCATTTAGCATAATGAAACACACACAGCCGTTAAATAGTCGGCGGTTGTAACAAATCAGTTGCACTATGGATTTAGAACATCAGCGTCTTATACTTCTGTCCCTACTTTATCTTCGATGGAGAAAAAGAAAAAGAAGAAATCGACAGATGTGAGTACATCCCATTGTACAAGTTCGATAAGAGGAAACTGTATTTTATACATTATTCGAACAATTACGTAGAGACGAGGAGATGTTTTTTAATTTTATCCGAATGTCAATGACGTCTTTTAATGAGTTGCTTCATGCTATACAAGGGAAAATAAGCAAGATGAACACTCGCACGAGAACAAGCATACGACCCGAAGAAATACTGGTCATTACACTTAGGTAAGTGCCCAAATAAATGTTTTCGTCAATTTAAAGTTTTATTTTAACGGCACAAACATGATATAAACCAAGTTTTATAACTAATACATAGAAAACTGAGAATCATCTTCTAAGCTAAAATTGGAATTAAATGAAGCAACAGAATCTTCTGGCGAGGTTGCCGGTAGAGGAGTGTGTCTTTGTTCCTGCTGGGATTCCATAGTTGTTGTTTAATGTGGAGAATGTAATGTCATGATATGTTGTGAATTTTGCATAGGGAAATACTGTTGTGACGAATGATGTTGTGAATTATGGGCATATGGTGTTTGCCTTCGTGGGAGTAATGCCTGCTATGAATGGAAGGACTGCTGGTGTTGATTTGGGAAAAGGTTTTTCTGTTGTTGCTAAGACATATTAATAATTTCGTACTTGCTAATGCATTGGGGTAGCTCTATTCTGCATTGTGTATTCAAATGTCGCGGTAACGATTCC
>MU182291.1:595479-612060 GCA_016904865.1 Pissodes strobi | reverse complement strand
CACAAGGATCTAATTTGGGTCCTCTGCTTTTTATTATTTTTATTAATGATTTACTCAACATTCTGATTGTCTCAAATGGTCTAGCATTTGCTGATGATTTTAAATTATATAAAATTATAAAGATAGATAGAAAGATAGAAATGGTCTTTATTTTCGTATGCATATTTACATAGAAAGTGAGTCAAATGCCTTAAAACTAAGATAACAATAGAATAAATCTAATATATAAAGACTACACATTTAGAAACTTATTGTGCAAAGAACATAATTCATTTCCTTTCTTCTTTTCACTGAATGACATTCAGAATTTGTGATAAAACATCTGACAATATAAGACTAACAATTGTTAATTTAAAAGCAGCACATACATTTTTGTGTTTACAGTTAAAATAATACAAGTTCACAACAAGCCATTTCAGGAGTAATAAACAAAACAAAAAAAAATCACAACTAAATTCTGTCAAAAAATTCGGCTATATTATAAGGGCTCATGTCAATAAGCAGTTTTTTAGTTTTATTTTTAAAAATATTTAGAGACGGAGAAACTTTAATATTGTCAGGTAAAGCATTATAAAACAGACAGCCATTATAATAAGCGCCTCTCTGGTAAAGAGCCGTGGAGTGCTGGTCAGCAACCAACAATTTTTTATTCCTGGTGTCATATGATCCATTGATACAGTTCTTTTGAAACAACGTCATATTATTTTGGACAAAACAAAGTAATTCATATATATACAAACCGGCAACAGTCAGAAAATTTAAATCCTTAAAGGCTTGTCGACAAGATTCGCCAAAATTTAAACCTTTAATGATACGTATAGCATATTTTTGTAGGATAAAAACCCTGTTAACATTTGCGGCCCTACCCCAATGAATAATGCCATATTTCAGATGTGCATAAAAGTTTGCGTAATATAAAGTTTTCAATATGGAGTCACTACACTGATTTGATAAAGACCCGGGAAGATTGTCAGCAATTAAGTAGAGATCTTGCGAGGGTTATTGACTGGTTTAGAGCGAATAAAATGTCCATAAATGTAAAAAAATGTGCTGTTGTCTCATATACGAGAAAGATTAATGTAATTGTGGAGAACTATTATGTTGGTAATCAAAAAATCAAACGATGTGATGAAGCTATGGACTTAGGGGTTTACTTTCAGAATAATCTAAAGTTCAATAATCACTTTAGTTACATTGTAAAAAAAGCATACAAATCGCTAGGATTTATAATTAGAAATAGCAAACACTTTAAGACTGAAACCATAGTTAAACTTTATAATGCCCTAGTGAGACCACATTTGGAGTATGCATCACAAATATGGATGCCATCAACAGCAGTACATATAAATCATGTTGAAAAAGTCCAAAAAAGATTTTTACGTTACCTTTATATTAGAAATAACAATGCATACCCATTTATGGTCTCATATAGGTCAATGCTGGAAAGCTTTAAATTTAATACTCTGGAAGAGAGAAGAAATTTACATGCAGTTTTATTTATATTTTTTATAGTCAACAACCTTAAGTATAGGAACTGTATGTTAATAAACTTTTTAAATTTCAATGTTCCTAAAGTCCACTTAAGGCAAATAAATTCAAACATCTTTAGAGTGACACAGGACAGCATTTCACCTCTCGATAAAATGGCCAATATATGTAATAGTTTTTTTAGAGATCGTAACTTAGATATATTCCATGTTTCTGAGTCGGAGTTGAGGCTGGTACTGTTGAGGAGTTTTAGGTAGTGTAGAATATTTTTATAGATATTTAGGTAGTATAGATATCTTTATTTTAAATTTTAAGTCATTTTGTTTATTGTTGTTTGTATTTTCTTGTTTTTTTTTTCAATTTTACTTTTTATACCTAGATTAAGCTGTTGAATATTTCCTTTACATGTAAGTACCAAGTATATGGTGTTTGTAAAGTGTACCATAAAATAAATAAATAAATAAATTATATCTTGATCTCTTCTCTTACCTTTCCGGCAGTAGACCAGACAATCCCGTCAACCAGGAAGTACCTTCTACCCAACCATCTGGTGAATTGCTGAGAGCATCACTACTCATGTAAACATAGTCTCCAGTCCTCAACTCCAATTCATCACATTCTGTAGGAGTGTAGGGATGGATGACCTATAAAACGGACTCTATAATAGAAATTTTAGACTAAGAAATTACGGGAATACGCTTGTATACAATTATTGGGCAACAAAATACGTCTCTGTACCTTATGCACTTGCTTTCCACTGACTCGGGGATCCCTAGAGTATAACCTCAATTCCCAATTGCTTTGCACTGCAGGGTCCAATTCATCTACCAGAGATTTCAAATTTTGGTATTGTGAACTAGGAAACTGATACGCTAACGTTAGATGAAGGGATTTGACGTGCGGTTCCAGACTTATTGCTAAAAATGTGATAAATACTGTACAAAATTAAGAACTACATAGAGCCTCATGATATAAAGTGCAGATAAAAGGGAAAAAATACATTTATATGCATAGCGATTAAAAAACACACACACATACAATTGGAATGTACATTCAAAAATAGAAAGAGGAAACAATATTGTTTCAGCTGCGTCTCGAGAATTAGGTACAAAAAAATTATCATGCCTTAATTGAGTCTTACCCGCGCTATCTTAAGTCCGAATTATTCATTTCATTCTAAACATCTGATAGATATATTTGTAAACCTAAACCCCGAATGACTGAAACGCTCTGTTTATAACTTCTAGTATATTTACTTTACCATCTAGTACTGACTGAATCGGAATATTTAATCAAGTACATATAGACCGCCCGGGGATTGGATATATTAATAATAGGTAGGCCGAAACTGTTCATTTATTTTACGAAAATCACTAAAAATGCGTTCAAGGAAAATATTAAAAAATATATTGCTGGGAAAGCCCATTAATCTATCGGCGATTTTTTTTATTGAAATCACTTGATTGGAAAACATTCCTTAATTCTATTTGTAGAGTTTTTACAATGGCATACTTGTTATTATCATTGTTACATTTTTATATACCTTATTTCATTGTACTACTATTTTGTATTGATCGAATATTTTATAATCGCATGCTGTAGTATTTAATAGAGCAAGAAAAACGGCTAATCGTCTTAATAATTTAGTTTAAATAGCTTTCGTGAATCACTTGTAACTTACGATAACAAGGATTTTTTTGGGTGTATGAGTATAACAACATTTATACCCATGCAGCTTGATTTCGCGTAAAAATTAAGGTTAGGGTGGTCGAAACCGGAAAATATAAAAAGCCGCAACAATGTGGAGTGATATGATAACATAAATGAATTTCCAAACCTAGCATGATAAAATCAAAGTACAGTAACACAGCATACATACAAAAAATTACAAGAATGAGGTAGAAAAATTGAAGAGATAAGCAAAACAAAATACAAAATGGAAGAACTGCAACACATCAAAAGCGGAAATCATGTTCTTCTTACATCTACTTCCTCTCGGGATGCATCTAGCCGTAGTGGTGGTACACCAAGGAAAACACGCTGTGAGTGCATCAAATTGTTCATATGTATCACTAATGACTGAAAATAATCAACATAACAATTTATATTATAATACTTTTACTCTTTATTTATTAGTTTATCTTGACTCGATATACTACTATTATTTCTTTACTTACTTATACTTTCAGATTTTTACTTTGTAGCAGACCGAAGAATCAGCTGGTTTGTAGTTTGAGCATAACACTCCAACTTTAAAGGTAATAACGACGGAAATATCATTAGCTAGGAAGGAAGTTCAATGAATCATACATACAAACATACTTGGAGATCCTGTAGACTCTAATTTACCCTCAAACAATCCTGGTGATAATTCTGTGATTAAATTGGGGAAGGTGTGAATGATTATTATAACTTCAAGAATCTTACAATTTAATGAGTGTCCAATTAACGAGTTTTAATGGAATTATCTTTTGGTGCACATGACGCGATTCTGTAATACAAAAATGCTTAAGTATGATATACGAATCGGAAATAGCGAACATGAACGTGAAAAGGTTGCCATTATTCCCCAGTAAGTCTCAATTTTGCGTTCTTTCGCTGTTGAAGACAAGTGGGTCATACCCGAGTACATGGTGGATGTACTCGGGTCATACTTTACATTCCTGTCATTGTGCTTGGACCTGCTTGTGATCAAGTACCCTAGTAAATCAGACATACCTTCCGCCCAAAATACCAGTAAAGCTATTAATTCCTGGGAGACTGCTTTATCACTAGGGTTCCTGGGTTCTAATAAATAACTTATTCTTCTTCTTGTAGTGCCTATCCGTTCCGGATGTTGGCTATCATATTGGCTATTCGCACTTTATTGACTGCAGCTCCGAATAGCTGAGTTGTTGTCTGGTTGAACCAAGCTCTCAAGTTTTTCAGCCACGATATTCGTCGTCTGCCTGGTCCTCTAGTTCCATACACTTTGCCTTGTAGAATATTTTGCAAAAGTTTGTATCGGCTCTCATTACGCATTACATGACCTAGATATTGTAACTTTCGTGCCTTAGCCGTATTGAGGACTTATCTTTCCTTGCCCATCCTTCTCAGCACTTCTGCATTGGTAACCCAATCCAAGGTATTTTTTGAATTCTCCGGTAACAGCCACATTTCAAATGCCTCAAGTTTCTTGGAGGAAGCCTCCGTAAGCGTCCACGATTCGACTCCTTGAAATAGTATTGAAAACACGTAACAACGAAGTAAACTGTATGTCATGGCTTGTCAAGACTTTTTTCATCTTGAGAAATGCGGTTCTTGCCTTTTCAATGCGAGTCCTGATCTCAATAGAGTGGTTCCACTCATCATTAATGTTTGTACCCAAGTATACGTAACTATTAACCCTTTCCAGGAGAGTTCCGTCTGCTAATAAGTTTCCACGGATGTCTTGGTTTTTACTTATTATCATAAACTTCGTTTTACTCTTGTTTATTTCCAGCCCATACTATCGGCTGAAAGCTGTGATTTTGTCCAACAGAAGCTGCAACGTAGCAAGGCTGTCTGCGAAAATAACAGTGTCATCTGCATACCTTATGTTGTTTAACCGTTCCCCATTCAGTAGTATTCCGGCCTCAATATCTTGCAGCGCCTCTCTAAAGATATATTCAGAGTATAAATTGAAGATGACTGGGGACAGTATGCATCCTTGTCTTACACCTCTTAGTATTTTCATGTATTCTGTTCTGTCTCCGTCTATCCTGACACAAGCCTCCTGGTTCCAATAGAGATTTCGGATGATCTTTTCCATCTAGGCCAGATTTTTTCAAGACTTCCATCATTTTGGTGTGTCGTACTCAGTCAAACGCTTTTGTGTAATCGATAAAACACGCATACACATCACAGTTGACATCCCTGCATCGCTGAAACGGTACTCCCAGCGGGTTGTGATCTGTTTGTATATCTGCTCTTGGATAAGTTTTTACGTTCTTAATGCTATTTCTAAATCTTTGATTAATAAGGATAAAATCTATTTGGTTTCTAGTTTTTCCATCATTTGATTTCCAGGTATACAATCTTCTAGGGTGATGTTGAAAGAAGGTGTTGGTCACCCTCAGGCTATGTTCGGCTGCAAATATACTAAGGGTATCGCCACGCTCGTTCCATTCGCCCAATCCAAAGTCTCCAATGTGCTCTCCAGTTTTTCCCTTTCCAAGCTTGGCAAAGTCGCCCATAAGTGACAAGGTTTTAGTGACATCTTATTTCTGCCTATAGAATTGGTTTACGTCCTCATCGCTGTAGTCTGTAGTAGGAGCATATACTTCAATAAGATTAATATTTACGGGTCTTGCACTAATCTGTAACAAAGCTATTCTTTCCGATATTGGAATAAAGTTCGTAATACACTTCACGATTTGTTTGTGTACCACAAAGCTATCTCCATGATGAAATGTATTGTCTGTGGTTCCCGAATAATACACAGTGTAATCTTCTTCGTTGTTATTAATTCCTGTACCTGGCCATCTCTTTTCACTAATCCCTAGAATCTGAATTTTAATTCTTTTCATCTCCTCAATCGTGTTCTGCAGCTTTCCAGGCTGTACCAAATATCATCTTTTCTACTTGTTCTTTCTTGTACCATCTTTTCTTCTCACTATTAACCAAACCCTCCCGAAAATCCGAATGAGGAACTATATCAGGACACTTGAAATTTTGCCTTGACCATAGCCATAATGATAATACTAGGGATACTCAAGTGAGTCTTTAATGTGTTGGGTTCCCATTTGCCTACCACATCCTTAGGCCGTTGACCATCTTTCTGGTTCATCCGCCTTTAGGGCCGATTTCTCAACCCTAGGACAAAAGAGTGCCCTACCACTTACCAGCTCCTCCACCCGAAGCTGTACTCCGGATGATCAAAAATTAGAATCATCACAAGGGCAGGTGAGGTTGACATTTGGATAGGAGAGGCTGTAGCTTGCGCTTCACTACCCCCATATCCATCAAACTGCTGATAATATTTCGATCTATGATTTACATATCTTTTATTGTTCACCTTAACAAATACCTACTTTCTTGTACTTTTATTTTGTAGATTTAGCTCTTTGCTTAATGTAGATATCACTTACTTGCATTAGATACTTCTTTGACGTATTGCATTGCAATTCTTTTCAAATAGTCTGCATGTTCCTCGGCAACAAAGAAGCCCATAAAATTTGGAGATATATAACTTTCTAATTTTAGAGATTCGTTCAGTATAGCACCCTGCCTCTCCATAACAGTTTTTAGACTATGTGCCAAATGCGTAGCATCTTGATCAGGTGCCTACAAACAAAACAAAAATTTTCCAGGTTGAATTAACATATAAACATATAAAATTGTAATTTATTTCATGATAAATACACAGGGCACAGGGTGCTTACATGCAGCAGAAAATACAACATGAAAGTCAAATTCAAAAAAGCTTTATTGTCTAAAAAAAATACAGAGCAGTAGGTTTTAACACTTAACCATATATAAGTACCTATATGTAGATAAAAAAATAAATCATTCACAGAGCTAATGATTATTGTTAAGACCTTATATAAATATCCACAATAAAACCCACTTGCTAATCAACAAAACTAATATACAAGCAATAAAACAGGTACAGATTATATAAACAAAAAATTTAGTATAAAATTATACAAGGCTTTCAACTGGAAGACGTTCAGCATGTACTTTTGTTTACAAATTTTTTATGAGCTATGCATAAAGTTCCTAATAAAAACAAAAAAATAGTCTACATATCTCACACTTCTACACTAAATATAAACTGCACCCTCCTCTTCTGAAGTGCACATAACTTTTCTACCAGATCTTAATAACAGGAACCCAAGAAACAAACAAAAATCTGATTTAACAAGAGCATACCTTATGCTAATAAGGGAATTAAATGGACAATTTTTGCCCACGACACCACTCTGATTTGCAGTCTAGTGCTGAAACATGGTGAGGTTCCTTGGTGTACACCTGGATCCGAGACTGCGATGGAATATACAGATTGAGTACCTTTAAAAAACTTAACATTAACATTTTCATGCTAAGAAACTTGGCTCAGTGTGTGACTAGGGATGTTCTGATGCACACTCTCGCGTGGCTTATACGGTCGTCGCGTGGGGACATGCTACTGATTCTGGAAGAGTGTTTGCTCTGCAGAGGAAAGCCATAAGAATTGTGTCGAGTCTCTCTTACAGGGAAGACTGCAGAGAGACTTACATAAACTTGAAAGTATTGACCTTTCCATGTATATACATATTCGAAAACTTGCTTTATTAAAAAAAAATCAATCCACCTATCAGATGCATGTGGACGTTTACGAACATAAGACCAGAGGCAGGCATAATTTTGTTTCGCACTATTGTAGCTTGAAAAGATGTCAGAGCAGTCCTGGGTACCTAGACATAAAGTTCTTCAACAGACTGCATATGCAGATAAGGGAACTCCCTCTTAAAGCTTTTAAGGGAAACATCAAACAATTGCTGCTCCGCAATGCCTTCTGTTCATTGGAAGAATTTTTAAGCGTTAATGTAGATGTAGTACAGAATGTTCTTGTCTGTGTTTGTATGAGTGTATTCTAATGTGTAGTACAAGTATATGTATATATACTGTATTGTTTGAACAATGGTTACTATTGTTTTAAATAGGAGAATTTAATAATTGTATTCAATGTGTAATTACCTAACTGTCCTTACATTTTATTTACTGACTTGTGTAAATACTATATGTATATTAACACTAATAAAGAACTGATAATATGCACCCCTTGTAGCAACTTATTTAGATCCCTTGCTGTCGCTCTAGTTGTATATGCAAAATGTCGAGACCTCAAAAAGTATTCGCTTGTTACATGTTTGGGAAATGATCCTCTAAGGAAAAGGAAAAACACTACTCATGCAATTTTTCGATCATGTTTCAAGGATAATTGATGCTGTCGGTCCTTTTCTGTAACTCGAGTAGAGCTCTTGATTGTGTTTGCCACGACATCCTTTTACGGAAGCTTTCCCTTTAAAATTTTCCTCCTAGCAGTGACCAACTCTTGCATTCTTATCTGCAGAACAGGTAACAACAGGTGGAGATGGATGGGATTAAATCAAAGACATAAAAAACATAAATCGACGAAGAATAAAATAACAGTGGGAGTTCCACAGGGCTTCATCCTAGGACCAATTTTGTTTCTCATAAACATAAACGATCTCCCAAATTACGAAACTACAAAATATACCCTCTTCGCTGAAGTGCCGTGGATTCTCTGACTCCTGCAGCTGTGTAGGAAGGCACAGATGAAGGCCCCGCAATGGTTCTGCTCCAATAAGATATTGCTTAATGCTGAAAATACCAAACATATGGGGTTTTCAATTAGAAAGGTAAATATTCAAAATGTAATCAAGGTCAACTTAGGGTAACTAGGAATTCTAAGGAGCTCGGGAAGAACATTTATGTCCTCCATAACCTCCATATTACATCTGCTTTGTTACATGGGCATCCAGAATGATAGCAGATCCGAAATATAGGGAGGAATGTAGGCACATGTTTATAGGATGGCAGTTGATGACTGTGGCATGTAGGTATATGTGTATGAGTATTTGTTAAACATAAAACAAAAGATCCAGCATATTCATGTGCATGAGGATGTTCATAACTAGAAATAGGCAAACCTGCTGCTTCAAACACACTGGCAAATTGGAAGACGTGTCAGTATTAAGTTTTTTTGATTCTATACCAGTGCATATAAGAAGCCTGCCTTCGATTTGCTTCAAATATTTAACCTTTCAGGGATCATGTGGCCTCTTTTAACATAAAGTGTAACGTCGGACTCACAGCCCGCAATATTAAAGTTTCAAGAATAACTATTCTTGAAGAATTTCTTTTAAAAGCGCGTTATATTGTTTTGCAAATTATGAAGAAAAAATAAATGTATATATGACATATTATATATTTTACACATATAGCTTTTAAATAACGAACTTTGAAAATACATAATATAAAATACATATAAAAATACCAAAGCGATTTAATTCATTAATAAACCAAATGTAAGAGGTTGAATTAGCCACTTCCATCAGTAGCATCACTCTCTAAACAATCGATTCAAATACACGTATAAACTGTACCTATATAGTTGGCATTACAAAGAAAAAAACTAAAATTAAAGACGAAAATTGCAATTCCTAGAAAATGTAAAGATAAAAAACTGAAATAAAAAAAATCAAATCTATTTGTCCAGCTTACAAACCGATGTAAAGAGGTAAATCTTCGCTACTTCCATCAGTACCGCCATTCTCTAAACAATCGAGGCAAATACATTTTGCGTGTTCTAGACATAAACATTTTTAGCACTTTTGACATCTATATCTAGTTGGTCTGTTTGATGACATAACTCCAGATTGTGCAAACAACTTGGGTAAGATGCGGACTCACAGTCCGCAATTTGGTAGCCACTTCCATCAGTAGCATCACTCTCTAAACAATCGATTCAAATACACGTAAAAACTGTAACTATATAGTTGGCATTACAAAGAAAAAAACTAAAATTAAAGACGAAAATTGCAATTCCGAGAAAATGTAAAGTTAAAAAAATGAAATAAAAAAAAATCAAATCTAATTGTCCAGCTTACAAACCGATGTAAAGAGGTAAATCTTCGCTACTCCCATCAGTACCGCCATTCTCTAAACAATCGAGGCAAATACATTTTGCGTGTTCTAGACATAAAATTTTTTGGCATTTTTGACCTCTATATATAGTTGGTCTGTTTGATGACTTAGCGACTTAGCTGCAGATTGTGCAAACAACTTGGGTAGCATGCGGACTCACAGTCCGCAATTCGGTCTAGAAAATAAACAAGGCACATAGGACGAATGCTATTTAGACACTAAATAAAAGACCTCTAGTCGTAGAGCTACTAACCGCGATACCTGCGAGATCGGCTGTTTTCGTAAAATACCGGCTAGTTTTGCGCCGCGCGGACTAAAAGTCCACACGTTAACTCTGAGATGTTAGTTAACATTTTAACAGAAAATGTTTTTTATACATTCAATGAATATTTTAACTTCAACTTTAATAATACTATAACTGTAATGTTATTTAAGTTTTTCTTTTTAATTTGGTGTCACATTTTAGCAATCTTGGTTTATTAGAGGTCTAAGAATGTCACCCCGAAACCTGCGCTCACTCCATGCGATTAGAAGATATACCAACTGTCCCGCTTTTCGCATTTATTTCAATAACTATAGATCAGTATATCGCCGATTAATTAAGCCAGCTAAACAGTCCTAAATACACTTTTTAAATTCTGTGGAACAAATTTCTAATTCAATTAACTCTTGAACGGTGCAGGAGATAATAAAAACTTCAAATAAGTCCTTGTTTCTATCCCCGGTGGAACCAGAGGAAGTATATACTATCATACAAGAGGTGGCCATAAAGGATTCAGAAGGTATTGATGGGGTTCCCTGTTCACTGCTGGCTGGGGTTCCCTGCCAGCTAGCACCTATGTTGACCTATTCAATAAATCAATCATTTGCGGAAGGTGTGTTCCCTGCCAAACTAAAACAATCGATTGTCATTCCTATATTTCAAAAAGGGGACAAGGCCAGGATTGAGAACTATAGGGCTGTCTCAGTGCTCTCAGTATTTTCTAAAATATATGAAAAAGCTTTCTATACAAGACTTGTTAATTTCTTGAATAAAAATAACATATTATTCTCGGGGCAGTATGGTTTTAGATCAGGGAGATCAACACGAGATGCTGTCTTGTCAACTATTAATAGTATAATAAAAAACCTGGATGAAAAAAGGGCAATGGCTGGGTTGTTTTTTGACTATACACAAGAGCTTTCGAGCTAGTGGACCATTTATTACTAAAATCCAAATTATATTATTATGGAGTGAGAGGACAGTCCTGTGATTGGATATCATCCTACTTAAGTGATAGGCAGCAGAGGGTGATCTTACGAACGAGGACTGGGGAATTCACCTCGGAGTCATTAAATGTTGGCATGGGGGTCCCGCAAGGCAGTGTCCTGGGACCGCTTCTATTCCTTGTATTTATAAATAGTATTATGGACAGCAGGGTGAACCAGGTGGAGCGTCTAACAATGTTTGCAGACCATGTGTCTGCTATGTGGAACATTTAAGTGGCAAATCTAGTGATTGTGCTTTGAACATGCAATTATTCAGTGATCAGAATGGGCTCCTGCTGAATATATCAAAGAGTGAGGCTATGATGTTCTCTACAAAGGAATATAACTTTAGCCTGCTTATAAGATCAAAAGCTGGATTGATGAGGCAAGTGGAAAGTACGAGGTTTTTGGGTCTGAGACTCGACTCTACACTATCATGGAATGATACAGTCAATGATATCTTGACAAAAATGTCTCGTTACTCGTTTGTGTTATGGCATTTAAGATCATTTATGTCAGTAAACACTAAACAGATACTATTATCCTATTATTATGCCTACGTTGGCTCAACACTGTCGTATGGCACGGTGTGTTGGGGCAATAGCAAAAGAATTAATGAAGTTTTAATCTCGCAGAAGATAATAATAAGAACAATTACATTTAAGAAAATTACCTTCTCATGTAGTCAATTGTTCAAAGATCTTAACATTCTCACTGTAATATCGATATATATTTTACAGTGTGCTCTTTATGTAAGAGATAATCTTCATACATTTCAGAGCGCGGGTGACACGGGTGACTATTTACTGAGAACACCAAATATTCTCCGATTGTCCCAACACCGACTGTCCTGCACAGCGGATAGCAGTTATGTAATGCCTATTAAGCTGTACAACCACCTGCCTGTACATATTAAAGAAAGTGTTAGTAGAGTTATTTTTAAAATAAAATTAAAAAGGGTATTGTTAAATAACAGTTTTTATTCTCTTCAGGACTATTTTGACTGTACATTTTAAGCGTATCTATGTGATTCCTTCGAATTACAAGTATTTTAATGTGTGTGTGTATCGATGTGTGAATGGCGCTGAGGGAGTCAATTGTACAAGGAATTGTATGACATGTTGGTAATTTTATTATTTTTATTGTAGTTTAGGTATTTTACATTTTTCGTTGACAAAGCACATATCTCTGTAAAAATTGATCAAATTGTGGATGAAATAAATAAATATTAATCAAACTAAAGAAAGATGCTTTTTAAAAGCAAAGTGAATGTTGGGTAATAATAATTGTAAACAGTATATACGTTCAGCAAACAACGTTAAGGCATCTACAGCCCCTGATATTTATCCTGATGAATTAAATAATTATTTCTGTAATATTGCACAACAACTCCAACAAAACATAAATCCCTCAATAGACTCTATCAGTAAGTTACTGGCCAATAATTTTCCCAACTCCTTTTTCTTTTTGCCCACTTAATAAAAACAATAATAATAATAAACAGTATTAGGAACAAATGCTCATCTGGAGAAGATGGGATTTCCACTGAAACTTTCTTAAACTTGCCTGATACTGCCTTGTTTGTTTTGGTAGAAGCAATAAATTACATTTGCATGCATTTTCGTGATGCTTGAAGTCTGCAAAGGCCATACCAATCTTTAAGGATGGATGTCCCAATATCCCTTCAAACTACAGACCTATCTCTCTTCCGTCGACCATATCGAAGATAATTGAAAAGCTTGTCAAATGCGGTGTTATGTCGTTCTTAACATCAAACAATATACTTAGCAAAGCTCAGTTTGGCTTCCAATGATGCCATGTATAATTTCCTTCATCAGCTCTATTGTCAAGTAAATGGGGGTGGAGCTTCCACTGCGGTTTTTGTGACTTATCAGAAGCTTTTGATTGCATGCGTGAGTCATGAGGTTCTGCTTCGGAAGCTGCATTATATCTTGTCCTGATTTTCCTCTTATTTGCGGGGTTGTTGTCAGAGGGTGTTTGTGGGTTCTAGCACCTTCAAGTATGGATTGGTTGAGTTAGGAGTTCCGCAGGGCTGGGTTCTGAGTTCAATCCTGTTTCTCCTTTATGTAAATGACCTTTACTATTTTCGCTGATGACACCACGCTGCTCTGGTACGGCACAGATAACAAATCTTTGCACACGAATCTGGCAGAGGACCTTCACAGGGTGAGGGATTGGTTTGATGCCAACCTCTTGTCGATGAATTTCCAGGAGACCAAGCTGGTCTGCTTTGGGTGTACCATGGAGGGTGTGGCTATGACTGGCACTGGAGGTACCTTGGTTAAATACTATCCTGGTTGCAAGTTTCTAGGTTTATCAATAGAAAGTGACCTTAAATATGAGGAACACATTACCAATCTTGCTAGCAATATTTCGTCTGGTTGTTTTGCTGTCAGGGTGACTGTTCAGGAGCTTGGCCCAGGAGTTGGCAGGGCTTAATACTATGCCTTGATAGAATCGCGCCTTCACTGTGCCATAAGTTTTTGGGGCAACTCAAGCAATTACTTAATGCAAACGCCATTTGTTCTTCAAAAATGCGCATTGCATTACATCTGTGAGGCCAAATATCGCGATTCTTGCCGCTCCCTGTTCCCTAGAGAGAATATCCTTAGAGTAACGTGCATTTATTTTGAAGAAATTGCCTGCCTCATTTTTAAACATTGACACAAATTTAGTACTGAACATCCTAGATACATTCCACATCAAAAGAACAATCTGACTCTTCCCATCCCTACATTCACTCTTACACAAAAATCAGTTTTTTATGAAGGTAGTAAAATATTTAATCACCTTCCACAAAACATCAAGGGCCACAACAGTGATAAACATCTTTGATCGGGTTCTTGGTCGATGAAGCCTATTATTCACTCTCTGAATTTCACAGTGATATGTTTTAGCAATGTTTTAATATGTAAAAAGGATTATGTCTTGAATGGATTGTATATTGTTTCTTTATCTTTTGAACAATGACGGTGACTCTATAGTGCCTTTTCTGTTGACATGTTTATGTAATAATTAGTATAAGTTTTTATTTTGTTTCTTTTAGGTATTATTACTTTTAGGTAGGCTTTGTTTATAACAATTATTTTATTCATAACAATAAAGCATATTTTGACTTTGATTTTAGTAACTGATCTAAGATTTTATTTATGAAATTGGTGAAATCTTTGTCTTAGTAAACTATATTGTACACTCTTGAGATAAATCTTTGATGTAAAAAATCTTTGTACTGACATTAATAAATATTGATTGCTGATTGAGTGAACATCTTGTAGAAACGAAACAATATTATCAAAGTTAACACAAAATCAAATATGAAATATACAAGTTAAGAATATGAAATATCCAGTTCAGTATTTAAGAACACTATTTAAATATACAGGCTACAGTAACAGATTCTGAAACATAAAATACTTATTCAATAATTGTAATAAAATAATTTTTTTGTTAACTTTAAGACAATAAATCTGTAATTGTTACTTTTTTTTATGGCAGTGGCACACACACTAAAGGGAGATCCTATGGCACTCGACGAGCGGTGTGTGTGAGAAATGTTGATTGACACAGTTATGTAGGTTGTAATTAGGAGGAAAAAGATGTTCTATAAAATTCTTCTAGAGAATAAAAACAAATTTTGCAAATTAAATAGGTATTGCTTCATTACTAATTTATATTGTTTAGAAGGAAACCCTTCATGGCAACTGGCAGGACACTCGACACTGTAGAATTAAGAACCATAAAAGAAAGCCACATTATATTTTATGTGTTAATCGAACCCTGGAAATAAATTTATATTAATTAAGTATGTACCTTAAAGAAGGACACTAAAGTAATATGAGGTGTAAAATTATGAGCCCCATTCCAACCACATAAACTAAAAGATTTGGACCAAAATGACTGTAGCTGCTCTAAAAAGGGGCCATTAGGACAGACATACAAAATATATTCTCTAGGTGAATTATCATCTAATAATGGATCATTAACATGAGCAAGAAGCCAGTCAGATGCGAGCTGAACTCCTCTATTTCCAGTAGCAGCCAGAGCCTTTTCCCTAAAAATAAAAGATTATTGGTACAGAAATATTATAAATTAACTTTTAAAGACTATGGATAAATAAAATGCCGAGATCAAAAACAACTTATGGGCTTGTCTTCAGACTTGTCCAACGTGTAACTTAATATAACATTGTCCCAAAAGGGTTCATGACCAGATATTTTTAATTTTTCACATACTTACGCTCTATGTTTAGGAAAACCCATCTGCAATAAGATCTGTAAAGGACTGAGATTTTGTTTTGAGATCCTAGTCGGTGTAGGATTCCTCCTAGGAGGTAGAGAGGCCATTGTAAATATTTAAAATATGTATTTACATATGCAAATATTTAAAATCTTAATAGTTTTCGTTCAAACTTTAACATTATCGACAAGGACAAGAAACATATGTAAAATGTAAATATTAGACAAAACCATAGACATAGATAAAATAACGAGAACGAGTAACATTGGAACTTCTGTCAAGTCTCAAGTCTATTGAAGTTTCTGTTGGCAACGACCCAATGATCTGATGGCTACGGAAAGCTTTACAAGCACACGATTTTAGAATTCTTTCGAAAACCACAATTTTAAATAGTAAATTAAACATAATTTTTCGGAATATGCAGTATCCTTTTTGAAAAATATTACAAATGATCCGTAGTTATTAAAAACATTGCTCTCGAATGTTGCCAAATGTCCGAAAAAATAACCGGGCCTTAATGATAGTAAAAACCGAAGCTACAATAGCAAAAGTGATAAAACACTCCCATAAACTAATTCATACTTACCTAATAAAATGACCATGCACTTTTTTATATTGAAAAATTAGTAAAACATGATGCTAACCTGAAACCAATTCGCAATCCACGGCACTATATTTCTTAACCCAAATCTGACAACGTCGCGGTCCGGAATCATGAAATTATTGAAATGTATTTTTCTATGGATGAAATGGCAGACCATAATGCCGGCGCTGGTATCACGTATCAAATGATTTATCTGTGGTGCTGGTGATACGTTGCTTCACCGCTTCAACCTCATAATGAATTATTCATAGAAGTGAAACAATAATGGCGGCGTCCCACGTGCGTAAAACGCGTAACAGCTAAGTACGCAA
>MU182291.1:475346-590479 GCA_016904865.1 Pissodes strobi | reverse complement strand
GCGTTGATGGTGAATGTGTCCGAGATGTGTCCATCGACTGCAACGTGCAGAGATCGGCTCTTAAGGAAACTGGCAAGCCAGCTGCAGAGAGAGGCTGGCAGTCCAAAGGACGGTAGTTTGTTGAGCAGTCCGTCATGCCAAACTCTGTCGAATGCCTTTGAAATATCCAACGCAATCGCTCGAGACTCTCCGTAGTTCTCAATTGCCCTACTCCATATATGAGTGACATAGGCCAATATATCTCCTGTCGATCTCTCTTTGCGAAAGCCGTATTGATTATCGCTGATTATTTTATTGTTCTCGAGGTACTTGAGTAGTTGCTGATTGACTACACGTTCCATGACTTTGGAGATTATTGGAAGCAAGGCAATTGGACGATAGTTTGAGGGCACGGTTTCTTGCCTTTTTTGGAACAGGTTGCACTCGAGCGACTTTCCAAGAAGATGGGTAAATCCCTTTTCCGTAAGACAGAGAAAAAAGCCTGGAAAAAACGGGTGTTAGTTCGTTGGCGCAGTTCTTTAACACGATGGCAGGTATTCCGTCCGGTCCTGATGCCTTTTGCGTCTCTAGATTTGACTAAAATCAACTCATGCAAAAAAATACCATCTGGCAACATTGACAACGCTGTAGGTCTGTCTGTACCCTCATAACTCGTGTTTCTAATTAGCGGCTAGGTCGCGCCAGTCTGAAACGTTCCCGATGACGAAATACTGCATGCGGCGCCTCCCTCTCTCGCATTTAAAAATCCTTTACATGCGTAGCCGACTATATCAAAATCGGCCTCTCCTATTGGTCGATCCATCTCGTATTGCAATATGTCTTCATGATGCAATCAATTTCTCGCAAGAGCTCTCGTGGTGTAGAGGTTTAGATCGTTGGGTCTCACCTCGAAAACACGGGTTCGAACCCCCGATGCTTTTTTTTTAAGATTATGTTTCTAAACAGCTTTTTTTCTTGATTTTGGGTATGTCTTGGGCGAAGTCTTGGGTTAGATCGGGTTAGTTTCCTTTTCTTGAGCCCCCATAGCGAGCGAAGCGAGCGGAGAGCCATGCGGACCGACCAATAGGAGGGGCCGATTTTGATATTAGGTTTGTTCTAGCATGAAATTTCGGACGGTTTGAAGCCATCATTGTATTCGCGTTATGTCTTCGTGATGCAATCAGTTTTTTTTTTTTAAATATATATTCTTTTATCTATGATCAATATTCAGCACAAGTCGTGGTGGTCTAGGGTGTCGATTCTGTGGATATCGGCGGCTCGGGTTCGAACCCCGTTGCTTTTTTTTTATTTTTTTTACGCTTAAGTTTCTAAACAGTTTTTTTCTTGAATTTAGGTATGTCTTGGGTTACGTTTGGGTTAGGCCCTGGTTAGTTTCCTTTTCTTGAGCCCCCGAAGCGAGCGGAGGGCCATACGAAAGGTGAAATATTACTTATTGCAATACGTGCCCCTACTTTGGATGCACTTTTTACGAAATATACAGCAGCTTGCATGTTTTTCCTCGAATAAATAATAACACAATCGTGTCGGGAACGATTCAGAGCGGCGCGACCTAGCCACTAGTGTGTTTCTATACAATCGATCAAAACCTGGTACATTTTTCACCAGAGAATGGTACAATTTTTGGAAAACCTCTGGCAACATTGAGTGTCGTGTAGGCAGCGGCAGGACTGGACTCAGGATCAGCTTGCGGAGAATTATCCTACAAAGTCTAAAATTATCTTACAAAATATCGTTTATGGCAGAAAAATATTGTTTTGGTACTAAATAAGCGAAAATTAGCTTAATACGGGGTCTTGAACAAATTGAGTGAAAAAAACTAAAACATTTCAATTTATTTATTGTTAGGGACAAAATTTTTAAAATAACATTTTTGAAAACTATCAAACAAACAATTTTCTGCCACTATGCCTCGAAAATTATCTGGTGATCTTTCATTTCCTCCTTTTTTTTACACAAGCAATAAAGGAAGTACGGCTAGTACGGCGAATCCCTGTGAGGTGTTGGAAATAGGATAATTGCCATTTGGCATATTAGATATTCTGCTAAATTATCTACAGTAGATAAACCTGGTGGCATATAACATTGCCAATGAATTATAAATGAATGCGATCTAATAAAAAACAATTTAATAATTATTTGTATAAATACACTACACCGTCACAAATTAAGTTGTTAATCTCGTCCATTTTTCACTCACTTTCCATAACCATTTTCTCAATTTAATGTCGGTGGCTTCTCCAATAACTTCTTCCTGTTTATAATCACTGAAATAAAATGAATTCTTATTTACTCCACCCGCCCATGCCATAGATGATTCAATATAAGCAGATTACACAAATTTTATTTTCGTTACCAGAACCAACCTTGAGACAAGGATTCTACATTGTATCATTGTAAGGAAACACTGTCTTTACTTCTGTTTAATAAGCAAACAATCTGCTGAATGAAGAATATTTAAATTGAAGTTTTCAAATAGATTTTTCTCAAATTTCCCATCTTTAATAATCCGGTATAAGCTTTAAAGAGAAATGTAGACTAGCTTTTATTAAATAATTATTTTGCATTTGTGCTACTCTACACCTAATTGTCGATCACTGGGAGATTAATTAAAAAAACTTTGATTTTCAATATTTTAAGACATAAATGATGCTAAATTTATAGGTGCAAGGCTATTGCTTACCAAAAATATTTTCCAGATACTTTTTCAACTTCAGGGTCTAGTGCCAAATAAATTACAGTTTGACAGCCCTGTCGGGGGCTTTTAATGAAAGGCCATGCAAGTGGTTTTAAAAATATATAGGCAAATGAACTCTTGTAAAAACCCATATGGCGTGCAAGATCTGTATCTACAATTCCTGGATGCACTGAGTTTACTGTTACCCCATCACCTGAAATTAAGAAAAAAAAAATGTTCTTGCAATACACATAAGGGAATTGGAAAAAAAGCATTGTGCATAAAATGAAGCATTATTAATTACTGTGATGATTACCTCAACGATTTCATGTGATTTTTGTATTATATTTGTCAGGACTCTAATTTGTGTAAGGTCTGTAAATTTTTACATATTATGAATTTTAAAATGCATGTTAAGTGTAATTTTCAGTCTTGATCATTTACCTTGTAAACGTTCATGTTATTTATATTTTCTTTTGACATGTTAAAGCACCTTGTGCAATATTATGTATACAATTCTGGTTCATTAATATAAATAACAATGCTATTAATTAGCTATTTAACAGAGGTCATCTTGGAAATTATCTTCCCTCAAACTTTATTAGCAGTCATTGCACTGAGCTTGGAAGTGAGGTTTAATGAGCTCATTGGTTTAATTAAAAAACCAAAAATATTAACTAATTGGCAAGGGCTAAGAATCATTGCTTTCTAGGAGTCGATGGAGGGAGGCACATACATCTGAATTCCTTTTGCAGCATATCGTCAACAAAATTAATAAAATGAAGAAAATATCAATGTTAGTTAGGTAACTATATATATTTTCTTCTAATGAAATATTAGACGAAAGATTATATTCATGCATGTTTTAATACATTTTTAACTAAAAGATTTTTACACTTTTGATTTTTTTTTAATAATTATACCTATATTACTGAGTGTTCCTTACCACTACTTGTATATTTTCTGCTAATTCATTAGTAAACAATATATTAGCTAATTTATATTCACACATGTTTTAATACATTTTTAACTAAAATAATTAAGATTTTTACACTTTTGTATTTTTTTTAATAATTATACCTACATTACTGAGTGTTCCTTACCACTACTTGTATACCTTGTATCTTTTCTGCTAATTCTTTGGTAAACAATATATTAGCTAATTTACTTTGCTCATATGCTTTGGCAGGATCATAATCCACGTCACTATTCAGATCTTCTTGCCTAATTGTTCCTCTTTTATATGCTATACTTGAAAGATTGATTATTCTACTGGGTGCTGAGTCCTACAAATGATTATATCAACTATAACACCATCACACTTCCTATGATTTCTGCATTTTTAATATGAAAACACTATTTCAGTTTATTAGTAATTGCTAGCTATTCATAAGCCATATATCTATTATACAAGATAATTAAATGCCAATTAAATAATTATCAAAAACATAGTACAACCTTAATAACAACCACTTTTATTCAACTTTAAATGAACTTATAAAAATACCTTCAAAGTATCCAGAAGCAAATTTGTCAACAAGAAATGCCCTAAATGGTTTACCCCCAGCTGCATTTCAAACCCATCTTTAGTTATTGAACCTTTTGGGGTTCTCATTACACCAGCATTGTTAATTAAAACATTTAGCTTTTTTTGTTCTGCCTTAAAAATCTTGACAAACTGTCTGATTGATTCAAGGGAGGCCAAATCACATGGTCTGCAATAAACATATTTATTTTTAGTATCTAATACAATTTCTTCACGAGCCTAAAAAAAAGTGCATATTAACAATTGTTAAACTATTCTTAAAAATATTGGACAAATATAAGTAGGTAGCGACATCCTTGTCTTTTTATTTGTATTTACTGCAAAGTAATTACAAGTGACAAAAATTTGTAATAATCACTTTTGTTCGTTATAAAGCATAAATAGTGTACAATTTAAAAAGAGAAAATTTAAATCAGAAACACTTTACCTCTTCACAGCGTGTCATATCTCTACATGCCATATACACTTTTGCCCCTCTCCTTGCTAGTTCCCATGCAGTTTCCTTTCCAATTCCAGTATTGGCGCCAGTAATAACTACAACTTTATCTTCTGCATTCTGGTTGCCTTTATATCGTTCGCCTGCACACAATTCTCTAAAGTTATTAAAAAAATTCATATTATAGTTTATTTGGTAATTTTTTAAAAGATGTGTCAGATTAGTTTTTGAATGTTGATATTACCTAAGCATACAACTGACTTATAGAAATGTACAGTACATTTTGCTTTGCAGAAATGCACACTTTCCTGTCAAAAAAATAAAACAGTTTCACATGTGCAAAAGACTTTTTTTTTCATTTTGGGCATGCCTTGGGTTTGGTTGCACCCCCGGAGCAAGCACAGGGCCATGTGCAAAGTGAAATATTAGTAGAATGATAAGAAATTAACCAACTGCAATGCGGCAGTGGAGCTATTTTCTTAAACTCATTATGCCACTGGAATATTTCAAAATGTAACACATATTTTTAACAAAATTCATTGTCCCGCAAGACAGTAGATTACTGTTAAGTTCCCCCAAATAAAAAACCGTCTAAAAATGACGTAAAAACACTCAATTTATGTGTGTTCTGCGGAAAAACCGCAAAATCGGTCTGACACGTCTTCTAAAAAACTACCGTTTATTTGTGTTAAGATACAAAAGGATATACAGAAATAAAGAAAATATAACTACATCAAAACACAAGCTAGAGTACAACCAACCAAGGTTTTACAACAGTTTCATTTTATTGCACTGTTAAAGTTTACATAAATACATATTTTATTGTTACACCAATCTAGATTTACATAGGTCTGAATATCAACAGACCAAGAAATACATTCCAAAACGAACAATTATTCTGCCATATATTAAAAAATACAACTTCCTCTTTGTCAAAAATGAGGTTTTGCAAGTCTTGATCTCGGCTTTTCAGTGATATAATTTTAAATCACTTGTTAAAACAGTTTAAATTAAAATGATATTTAAAAGATATGTGAGAATAAATGCAAGGCAAATTTGAAAGGCTGAACTTACTTGAACAGTGTAGAAAGTCCATAAATTCCACATATAGCCGTACCTATATAAATTGGAGTAGGAAGATTTTTTACTATATTCATATTCAGATAAATTAAATTAATTATAGAGACGGAAATTAGGAAAACTCCAGTCGGTACCAGACCAGGATAATCAGTATAAATAAAAAATTATAGACTCAAAACTCCATATATATGCAAAACTCAAACTAGAACTAGGGACCACAAAATATACCCCCTTATTTTGTGCGCTAGGGTCTAGGGTTAGAGCTAGAACTTTCTTCTTCTCCTTTCTCTTCTTTTCAGTTATGCGGCGTAAAGCTAACACAGGTCTATACCATGATACTAAACTGTAGTTTTAGCAGCGAACATCTATGTTATCTGGTTTTTAGTATCATGGGTTTATACGACCGTACGACCGATATACTGCTGCGTAAAATGTCATTAGACGGGCATGGCCACCGATCTGAGATCGGTGGGCATGGCGGGTCGCGAGATTTCAGTTCAGTTCGTATTGCACTCGTGAATGAGATGCGCGTGATTGGCTAGCTACGTGAGGTGACTCATGTCTTCGCGATGCAACCAGTTGTTTGTAAGTCAGCAAATGGTCTAGAGGTCTGCATGGTTAGTCTTCACTTCGACGACCCGGGTTCAAATCCCGTCGGTTTTGTTTTTTTTTTTAATTAAACAGTTTTTTCTTGATTTTTGGGTATGGCTTGGGTTAGCACTTGGTTAGTTTCCTTTTCTTGGGCCCCGGAGCGAGCCATGATACTAAACTGTAGTTTTAGTATCATGGAAGCGAGCGGAGGGCCATATACTTGCCAATTACAGGTCGTTATATCGCATGCATTCACAAGTGCACTACGAACTGAAAAATCGCCAGCGGATCTGAGTATACGCGCCTATCTTGGCGTAAAAGTGAAAATGTCCATAGTACGTAATGGGTAAAAATAGTCCGACGGCTGAATTTATAGGATTTGAGTTTGGATTAATGTGACAAGTATTGATATTAGATTTTTGAGACTATGACTACAGCTTTATTCAGCACGCATATTTCCCACATTCCCCTCCTCTCTAGAAAAAACTGAACAGGGATTCACCACAATCCGAGTGTGTGGGACTGGGAACCACATAATATCTGCTGTCTGCTGGCTGAACTGAAAGTTCAAAGTTTCAGTTCAAAGTAGTAAAAGCGAAAGTACGAAAAGTATTATGGCATGAGTGAAAGAATATTAAACTGTTAAAGAGCATGTATTTACAAAATCACGAACAAGTGTAACAACATAAAGAATGCTGGATAAATTTAAAGAATAACATTTTAGGATTAGTGTAATAAAAGTAAAGCAGCGAAACTGAGGGTATAATACAATTTTTCTGAAAATGGACATAAATAGTTAAACAGAGAAAGATATGAAGAATGAAGCCAAAGAGTTACAAGCTACAATATGTTGTAGAAACCCAAGGTTCGCAAGAATATATATAAATTGACCGATCATATCGGTAAAAAAACTGAAGGCAAAAAGAACTTTGTGTGCAATAATCATTACAAAGACATCTCATTTATTTCATTGGTTATTGGTTTGGATTAGCAACTCAATGCGCGAAAAAGTATACCTAAATCCAAGTAATCGACAATGTCGATATTTTGCATTGATTAAAATTAGACTCTTCTTTTGGGGCTATTCTCGAGTCATTTATTCATTCATAAGACCGGCAATTTTATATGGTGCCCCTATCTGGTGCTCCGCGGCCAAATCTCACCTGAAAAAGGTACAAATAATACAGAACAATTACCTAAGAGCCGCCTTTTCGGTCTCCCTAAGGAATAGAATCAGAGTAGAGGACCTGCACGCGTGGGCGGGCATGGAACTCATCAACGAGCATATAGACGGCCTAGCGTGTAGGTTCTTTGAATCTGAAATACGGGATCACCGCTGACGGCGGACATAGCCAACGAGAGATTTGACCCGGAGCGCCGGTCAAAGCACGGTCCTATATATAGAGACTCGACAGTTTATTTTAAACCAATCAGACCACCCTAACCAAGTTTTCAAACCATGAATATAAAATTTTCCCATTGTAAATATTAGATAGAACAAAGAGGTACGGGGTCGAAATTTTTATGGTAGGTGCGCCCTATGGGGGGTCACCTTACACCATAGGAGGGGGACCGGGACTTTAATTTAAGGGGGAATTTTGGGGGAAACCGTTTTTCGCCCGTATCTCTGCAACGAAGGCTGGGATTGAAATTCTGACAAACGATGACCCCGCTTATTGAAGTTTTTCACTTCTGTCGTGCGGTCTTAAGCACACACCACATTTTTTTTGCTGAAAAATGTCACTTTTGCCACACACTAGCTACGGCACTGATACTTGAGAGAAGGTATAATCAGAGTATAACAGCTGGTTTGTTATACTCTGGTATAATATGGATTTATACTCTGGTATAATATGAATTTATACTTATCGATCTTTATGCGATGGGAACAATTCTTTATTTGAAGAATAAATACATTCCTATTTTCTTAGACCACACACCTTCTCAATGAACTCTATTAGAGTTCATTGCACCTTCTCTTCGCGTAGGAAGAGAAAGTGTAGTCAACTCCAAATATGCGATTGTTCCCGTCAGGCGCCAAAAATGAGCTGTTTCTAATTTTACTGGTGTGCTCTGTCGCAACCCGTAGACGTTGCTCGGACGACATCATAGGGCTTCAGAATTGCACGTACCTTACATTGTTGACAAACACCATATCTTTATGGTGCAGCAAAACGCTTTCAACTCGTCTCGTAGCTCAGTGGTCAGATGCTGAGCTTGTGAAACGGCGGCCCGGGTTCGATTCCCGTCGATGTTTTTTTTCAATTGTTTCTTTTCTTAAATTTTGATTAGTTTTGTTTGGCTGCGTCCCGGAGCGAGCGGAGGGCATTGCATGAAGTGAAAATGAAAAAATAAACAACTCATGTGGCTGTCAACAATGTGATGCGCGCGCAACTCTCAAACCCTGTGATGTGGTCCGGGCAACATCTTATGTTGCAAACGGTTAGGCACATATGCGGCGATCTCATATCCACCTCGTTTCAAAATTGGAATTCCGGTGTTTTTTTAATTTTTTTTTTTAATAATTATTTACAATTTATTCCTGGAAACCAGTTCAAAATTGCAACGGTAAGGTAATCATAAATGGCAACAACATAGTGCTAGAAAATATTAATTGCAATTCATGTTTTTTTCGTTCGATTTTACTAGCCATTCTCGCTAAAATTTCGTCGTCAGAGGAAGACTCAGAACTCTCGAAGAAGCTCTTTTTCCGAATTTCTATAGCATTAGCATACTACATAGCAGCTTTATTAACGTTCTCCATATCGTTATTGGTACAAATATACGTAAAAACAGCGAAATATGAATAAAAGGAACAGAAAACGGGTCGAAAGATCAGCAACGATATTTTTTTAACAACTGAACAGATTGAGAATAACTGTAAAAAAAAACAGGAAATTCTTACGAGCAGGTTTCAATATATTCAGTCGACCGCATGCAATCGCACATCTACCGTCTACCGTAAAATATAGATTTGAATTGAACCGGCTCTTATTAAGGGTGAATATTGAAGAGTCCAAACTCCAGCAAGATGTAGCAGGACGGTTGATCTTGTAAGTTCGAAGGGAGAGAATGGTACGTCAAATGAAATGTCATAATGTCATTAATGTCAATGTCAATGATTAAAAAAATAAAAAATAGAAAATAGGATAGGTTTGTGAATTTTGTGATTGTGGAAAGTGTAGCTTGGCCTGGTGAAAGAGTCAATTTTCTCTGGGTTTCTATAACTAGGGAAATTTTCCTTTACTCATAAATATTGAGCAGAGTTTCATTAGCTTTTTACAATATGTTTATGTTGTGACTAGCATTGAAGTGCCCAAGTAATATACTGTTAGGTAAGTAAGTAGAGAAAGTTGATGGTATTCATAACTCGTTTGGTTGTTTTGGTCTATTTTCTATTTAAGCTACCCTCTTGAATTATAAAAGTGATGCATTTTAATATTATTGTTATATAATTAGCTTGATACTGTTTTATCAAAAATGCATTTCTTATCCAATTTATAAAGCTGGGTGAATTTAGTCGATGATTTTGACTTCTCAGAAAATGTTGTGTATGAACCTATAGTCCTATTTATTTTGTTCAGTACATGCTTAGCATTGACACAAATTTAAAGGGCAGGTGAAAACATAATAAAATGATATTTAATATAGTAAACATTTAAGTTCAACACTGAGTACAGTGCATAACCCGAGAAGAACAACCGTATGTTCTTCTCGGGCATAACAGTGCAGATATAAACTATATAGATGGGTAACTTGTGCAAAATACATAATACATTTATTGTTTAACCATCATCAACCGCCTTACAGAGTTCACAATACATCGAATTTGGTAATCTGGAAACTGCTTAACCCATTGGTCCATAAGTTAAAATATTTTACATACATGATGATTCTATTTTATGATATCTCAATTTGTTGTTTGACATCATCTGAGAGTTTGGGTTTTCTCTCCACTTAGATCCGCTTGCTCTGGCTCCAGGGTGTAAACAGCACAAGTGCTAGTTTAGTGACCCTAACAAACCTGAAAAACGTAAGAAAACTGGAAAACCCAAACATTTGTAAGGTAAAACATGAATCCTCCACAATAATATAGAACATATCTATCATCTGAAAGGTTAACATATTGAGTGAGCATTTACTTTACTGTGCTTGCTTTCAGGTTTCATTGGTTTTCTTCTTGGTTTTCTTGCATTTTTGTTCATTAAAAAAATATTGAGGAATGATACCAGGATTACCAGGGTATCTTCTGTTATTACATAAGCATGATACAGGACGAGTTAACAATCTGCCTTTGGCTATACCAAACTACTTATGGAGAATTCTGTGGCATCAAAACATAACATAAATAGATGATTAAACACCCATAGAGTGTATCATTTCATGAAATAAGCCGTTAATACCTTTCAAATTATGACTAGCATATAGGAAATCTTATATGACAATTAGTTGTACGCATTTTAAATAAAAATTATCTCTATTTTAGTTACTTATTTTATTTTAATCATTTTGGATATAGATAAGCTTTGTCAATGTCAACAAGTATCAAATATCAGTGCCAGTGTGGCAAAAGTGACATTTTTTCATGAAAAAAGGGCAGTTTGACAATGCAACGTCTGCTTCTCGCTCGGCGAATGTCATTTTTTCTATAAACTCTTGTAAGGTATTCTTTTGTAACTATAATCCCTCTGATAAAAATTGAAGTATTTGCCCTGCTGTCTGAAAAAAGTTAACTAAACACATCTGCTTTCTTTTTGATGTGTGGCTGCTTTTCTGGTAGTTTGCAGTTCATAGGCGCCAAAGTTTCTGCATTTAAATGTCAAAAGTCAAATATAGTATAAAATTTAAATAACCAATATATATCTTTCTTTTTTTGTAAGATAAATTGTTACCTACTTCTCCACTTCTGTTTTATTAAAAATTTCCCGATAGAACCGCTTCGGTTCTAGCTCCAGGGTGTAAATTCCACAAGTGCATGAGCTTTTTACTGTTTTACTAATAATTTAAATTTTTCGATTTGTCATTTTTGACAAGGGGAACAGGTTTGGTCCTGGAAACATCTTGCATTTTTACGTTTTTCAGCTTCTTTAGGGTCGCCAAATTAGTACTTGGGCAATTTACAGCCTGGGCAGACCAAAGCGGCCATATGGGGAAATTTTCAATAAAACAAGTGCAGAAAGAGGTAACAATTTGTCTTACGAACATGAATAGGCAATTCTCTTAATTTGAACTAGTCCAGAAAATGTTTCAGCATTTCTGTGTTTAAGGGGCACATAACTGAAATTCCACAGATGCTAGTTAACCGAACTACAGCTCCGGCAAGTATTTTTTACAAGAAAGCTGCATCTGGACGTCAGCTTAGCATTTCAAATCTCCTTTAAAATGCTTAACTAACTGTATGCCAAGGTAAATTGTTATATTTTATAAAATACAGAGATTGGAATTTGTTCATGTACAATGAGAATATCGTTAAACAAAATGTAGGAAGAGGTGATTTGATCCAAGTCTCCCCAAACTGATAACTTTTTGCTAATCCGTAAACCTGTGACAGTTACTATGTTGTAATGGAATCACATACATCTTGTAAATAGCCTCATAAATAGCAAACAAAGTATTATGATTATATTATGTATTTGCGGAGTGCCACAGCCTTTTCACCTGGCATCCCCGTTTCTAATAGTTTCATCAGGATGTATGCAAAATACTCTAAGACAGGTGTGTGGAGATGTGCGTGTCCTATTGCAGAATGTAAGTTGGGAAGAGATCTGAGATAGGTACATGATTTGACTGTAAGTTGACATATTTTGTAAAATGTATAGATTGTTTTCGCAATCAAGCTTTTATAAGTGGTAGATAATATCTATAAAAGGAAAAAATGAGGCTATAAAATTAGGTTTAGCCTGAGGTAAGTGAGAAAGTTATAGATGTGTATGGGCTCCTTAAATGCGAAAATACATCCACACCACAGCCCTCTTATGGACCTTAATTAAGCCAATAGGAATTCACAAAAGTGACAGTTAATGGGTGGAGCTAGATGAGCAAGAGAAAACGCATGGCCCTCCATTTGCTTCGCTCGATTCAGGGGCGCAACCAACTAAAACTAACCCAAGGCTTGCCCAAAATCAGTTCTAATCTAGCAGAAAGAGTTACTGGCTTTGTTTTTGCATTTTTCAAATTTCATAAATTGCATTATAGCTTCGCCCATTAACTGTCACTTTTGTGAATTCCTATTGGTTTAATTAAGATCCATAAGGGGCCCTTGGTGTGGATGTACTTTCGCTCCTTAAAATAGTTCATATAACCATAAATACCTATGTTGGAAATAGTTCATACCTATATGTTTCAGTTGAGGCACCTATTTAGCTTGTAATCAAATCTCCATGTTTCTAAAGCATCAACTAATTGTTATGGGTTGCTGTATTGGCTGTGAGGCACATACTTTGGAGATTAGATCTTAATACAATATGTATAGTTTCTGATTGGTTGAGGCTAGTATTCATGTTGCTCCCCAGTAAATATTAGAAGTAAATACATATCAACAATCAACATTATGTTATTGCCAGCTTATATGACCCGTTAAATAAATAGAATGTAATAACATTCAGTTGGCTGTATTTGATCCTTAAGTTGAGATCATCTATATAATATTGTTTGTGGACAAATGCCTTTTAATATTATGTTCATATATTAGTTTTTAATATTTTATTACAAAATATATCTCCTTTTTTTGAGCTTGGTTCATAATATTTCTTTCCAAAACAGTTGAGTTCAACGTAATTGCTGTCAACTCCAAATATAAGAGTCTTGAAGCAGAGTTCTTTAGATTAGGTCTGCATGGGAATACATTTTGAGATTTTTTTGTCCAGTTACACCTCAAGTTACACTTAATTATAAAAGTTGGCTAGAGTAGCAATGCTTATAAAAAACCTCTTAGAAAATTCATTATCCCAAAGTGGCTAATCAAGGTATAATAAAGCATCAAATTGTTCCATGCTTATGATGCTTAGCAAAATAGAAATAGGCTGAAGTACCCCGGGTCTTTTGACTTTTTTGGGTGTCTATACTCTTTAAATTTTAAGACATTAAGGACAAATTTAATTTCGTAATTGAAATTTGCCTTAATAATCTAATAATTATTATCTATTTTGTAAAATGTACTAAATCTCTATTGAAATTGTGAATAGAGCTCGAGAAAGAGGTAAGAAGTGCCTTATGTAATATTATATATTCAAAGCATAAAAACGTTAAACCACGTGCTAACGTTGTATTTTATTTGATACCTTCAAGGTTGGAAGACAAAACGCGGCTTTGTAAAAATTTTTGCAATTTATTTTGGCCTTGACATTGAACCTCAGTAACTACCTACCTACCCACCTTTTATGCTTCAAGGTAGACTACAACGTTGGTATAGGCCATGAATAATTATAATAGATTAAAATTTAAATATTCTGACGTAATATAGATATGCATTAACCAAAGGGAATTATTACATTTTTCCATGTATTTACTGAGATGATTGCATTTATATGTAATAAATTAACATAAAATAACAATCTCTTATTTGAGATGCGGACGGGAAAACAATTTGGGTGCGTTAATTCGCAAACGTATCGTAAATCTCAAAACCCTGAATTTTGAAGAAAGTAGTAGTGTTTCCTATGGGCTCGTCTTAAAGGAAAGAAACTCCAATAACACTTAATATTTTAATTTTAGATACATAGGCCCTTTAGATATTCGCATATGTGAAATGTGGCTTAGTTCAAAAGTTGTTTAATTAATAATATATAGATAAATATTAATTTTAAATTGCCTCTTAAAAATGCCATCAAGCCACGAGAGCAAAAGAACTTTTATAATTTATTTGTAATACATTTTGCCAAAATCGGTTTTTATTAAAGGACATTGCACTCATCACCTAGGTACATGAGACCTTGGGTTTTGAAAATTTTTCTTCATTTTTAGATGTTGATCTTGACGAAAAGGAGCAGCTTTTAAATGGGACTTTCGTTCAAAAGTATGACTAAATGTTTTTATTTTATATGTTCTTGATTAACGATCTCAAGAATAATTTATCAAAAAAATTAGGGAAACCTAGTCTATGTTCGTTTTTCGGATACACTCTTGTTAGTGGCGCAGAGAATTTCTGTTTTAAAATTGCCAAAAACAACATATCCAAAAATTAAGAAAACCCGTCGAATGCCATACTCCTAATTGTATTCAGTACCATCTTTTGTAATTTGTTTCTACAAAACACCGGCATATTGTAAAAAAATATGAACTACTGTTAGGAATAACTAATTAAGTAGGTACTCTTTATTCGAAATGAAATATTCTTAATTTTGTAATACAAAGTCGTATTTTAAATAGTTGGTTGCCTATATAATCAACCGCTTGCAAGCTTCCATCCTTGTCAAATCTGACCGCTGTCTCCCGTGGTGGCGCACTTGCGCACATTGATTATGATTAAAAAAAGCGTGTTTGCCGGATATTCAGCAGTAATATGTGTCTCTTCTTGGTCGTGTGCTTGATTTCAAGCAGCGTGATTTCATGGAATGCTGTTTGTTCTGTTTCTCCATAAGTCCCTGCTTTCAGCCCAGCCTCTCTTATGGATTGAGTTATGTTGGTCCCCGTTATTTTCGTTGAGATCTGTGTATCTTGTGGGTGACCTCCCTCGTGACCTCTTGCCTATTACGGCTCCTTCAATGGTTAATCTTTCCAGTCCGTTTCTTCTTATGACATGACCAAAAAATTTTGCAGCTTTTTCTGCTACTATGGTGCGAAGTCGTTTATAGTAGCAGAAAAAGTTGCAAAATTTTTTGGTCATGTCATAAGAAGAAACTGATGTGTCTAGACTTCCATAATAATAAAACGGCTATGCTTGGTAACATCAGCATTACCAAGAACAAGTAATATATGCAAGCAATCTGGCGAAAGCTCAAAACAGACGCAGACGTGTCCATAAAGTTAGACCCGCCATCGTTGTCTCGCAATTAATTATTAATTTATTTTGTTGTGGTCTGTTGTGCTTCTTTTTTTAATTTGCAAAAACGCTTATAACAATTTAAAAATATATTTTTCTAGCCACTGTAATTTCCTATAGGCTATGCACAGAGCTGTTGTAAGTACCCATAAAATGTACTGAAGTAATAAGTACCAGTATTTTTCAAATTCGCTATAAGTACCAGTACTAAGTATAAGTTTTTTAAGGGATACTTGAAAAAAAAAATAAGTAAGTACTGCTTTACATGTATTTTTAAGTATTAAGACTTCAAGTACTAACTTTTAAGTATTTACTACTTGGTACCTATATTTAGGTACCTAAGTACACATTTTAGAACTTAAATTATGTTATTAAGTATTAAATATACATATTTTTTACTTAAAGCGCTATATTTAAGTTTTATTACTCAGAACTTAAATAATAATCTAATTGTAATTTATTAGTAACTACTAAAAGTACTAAATCTAAATAATATGATGATAAAGTTAATATAACTTATTGGCTTTAATAAAAACTAATTTCGGAGAATTTATTATCTGAGCATAAGAAAAAAGACGCTCTACAGGTGGAAGATGGCATAAATGGTATTGAATTTTATAAAAACCATTTTAAGAATTTTGTAATCATTTAGCATTTCTAAATTAACTCTTTTGTCATTAAGATACTTTAAAACTTCTAGTTCACTAAGTGAAGTGGAATTAGGTATTTTTTGAGAGGAGGATGGAGAGAACAAAGAAATGGTTTCTGGTGCTTCTTCTTCATCTTCATCATCACAATATAAAATGATGTCAGTAACGAGAAGAACGGTCCAAACTAATCGTTTTAATCCTAGGTTACAGGCGTGTAGCCCGGTGAATTTCGCAGCTGACACGAATCGAATATTTTTTGTGCGTCGTCGCCCTCTAAGCAGCGTTAGCAGAGTTCTTATGTTTGTGTTTTAATTTAATTGTGAAAAAATACTTAAGTACCTCATCTTTGATATATTCAAGTACTTTTTGGTACTTAAGTTTTTAATGGTAAAATTTAAGTATTAAGTATAAGTATTTTGACAAACACTTAAAAATGATAAGTATCAGTAACAACTTTTTTCAAATGCTTAAAGTAAAGTACTTAAAGTAATTTTTTACTTAAGTACTAAATTCAAGTACTTTGAGTACTCAGTACCGCAGCTCTGGCTATGCATACATAGATTTCAGGAGGTCGCTTTTTAAACTGGATAATTTTGGTACACTGGTGATTACATTATCTGCAAGCAACGATGACAGTTATCTGTATGTTTCGATCTCTGCAAAATATTCTATCAACGATTTTTATTCCGAAACGACCACTTTCCAATAGTCAGTTCGTATTTTTGGAACTACTTTTACCTGCATAACTTATTTATGTAGTGGTAATTTCGCTGATCGTTGGTCGTAAGCATAACCATAATTATCCCATAAAATAGAATAATGAACCTGGTGAGTTCATACTTATCTTCAAAATTAATGGAGAACTTAATATAAATAACTTGGAATAGAGAAGTGTAAATTATTTTTTTATTTTTACATAATCCAGCAACAAAGTTTGTCTATCAGCGAAGAGAAATAATGATGTCAATATAGTACCTACACTGAAAGAAAATATTTTAAATCTTTTCCTACAGCATTGTATTGGTTTTTTTGCTTTAGTATGAACCACAATTGTTAAGTTCTTTACAATATTTCCTGAAAAAAGAACGATTCATTTTAATATTAAGTAATAGGAAATTGTATCAAGATTAATGCAGTACTTATTAATATCAGCTTTAGTACTGAGTCGTGTTTGAATATTCTACAAAATTGTTGTAATCTCAGTATTATAGTAAATATTCCCTATTCCACAAATATGTTACTTAACCACATAATTTAATGCTAATATTCCCACAATAGTTTTCTATGAAATTGTTGCAAACAAAAGTATTTATTAGGTTACATATTACATAACCTTGTAGTAAATATTGTCAAAGGGATATTATACCCAAGTTATACTTAAAAGGAGAATTCATATGCTACAAAATTGTAATCAACTTTCAAATCGTTGTGTGGTAAAAATGTCCACAATATTTTGAAATATTGTTGAGTGTCCAAACTTTATTGTGTTAAGTGCCAAACTATTATTACTTCTGTATTACAATTATTAGCAAATATATATTACAGAAATTTGTACTAAAGTGTTGAAAAGTTATAGTAAAAATTACCGAATTATTTTGGATTTTAAGTATGAAATGCCGATAAGCCAATAAGAAATAAATGACCTTTAAAATTATGGGACAATATCGCGTCTGCCGCTTGTGAATTGTGACCATAGCATATTAACATATTAATACTACTCATATCGATAATTAACCTATTGGAAAATATGTGTATTGCCAATTATTGTAAACAATTATTATTCTTACTGTACCTATGTATGTAAGTTTTCAACGAAACAGCGAGTACCTTTTGCGCCCATAATTGTGAAAAATTCAAACGTCGGAAAAACTGAAAACTGTAATTTTTCAATTGTAATGCACGATACACTTTATAAAACACAGAATTCGTCTTTGATTAGGTATTTGAAGTGAAAAATCCGATATCCGATTATTGATCTGCTTTGTATAGAATAAATGCTACATGAAACCGAAAGCAAGGTTTGAAAAAATATATTAAAACGTAAGAAGTACCAAGTGCTTGACTGATGACTTGTAACTTATGACAAAAACGCAGTTGAACCGATCATATCACCTACGGAGGGCTATATACCTACCACCATTAGTATCCAATAGTGATTCTTTGTTCAGTGATATTATTTAATATAGGTGTGTATTAGCAATAGTGTCAAAATACATAAGCGAACTTAAACTGAATACTCAAAGTATGCTGAAGTCGAAAATATGTATAGGCATTTGATTTTTTTTGGACATATCTTTAATGTGAGACTTTGCTATCGAAGCAATTCGTAGCGTCTCAAAGTCCCACACAGATGGCGTCAGATATTTCATCTGGCGGCATATTAAAGTTCTAGTTGAACTATAAACACTGCAAGCTCGTACTATGTCATGTCCAACAATCCGACATTGAAGTGTTGGTATTATCACTATAATATTGTAGTTGCAGCTTGCAGCCGTGATTGCAGCCGTGATTGCAGCAAAATGCACTACTTTAGGATTACGAGTAAGGTCACTGGCGTTCAATAATAATTGCCACAAAACATATAAATTCATGGCATTCATTTATCGTAGCCAACGCTACAGTATTGTAAGAACTGATAATCTAGAATTGTAGTAAGTAGTATATCAATTTTGTTACGTGAATCTATATATTATTGAAAGAGTAAGTACTACAATATATAGCTCAATAATATTTAAATGTTGCATTTTCTGCACGGTTATGTGCTAATTGAAAACCACGAGAATAGCCATATAAACTATTTATAGGCAGAATAAGTGCAACAAAAATAAAGCATTAATGTCTTAGTTCATTTGATGCGCTTTACCACAAAAATTATTATAATTTTTATTATAGTGATTAAGAAATATTCACACAAAATTGGGTAGATTTTACTACGCGATCTAATTACAATTGTATAGAAATGAGTACTACAGATTGATGCCTAGTACCATTTTAGGCGCAAAATATAGGGCTATTTTCTACAATTGCCGTATTGAATACTAATTTTTTTTTCCGTGTATGTCATTTATAAAAGCAAAATTGAAATAAAAAATGAGAAATATTATAATTGAATCGATGTGGATGGATTTGAATATTGTAGGCCTGTAAAAGAAAACAATATTTATGATAATACTTTCGGTTTTAATTAAAAAAATTATGATGTTCGTTAAGACGAGCGGAGACAAGGAAAAAATTTATTATTGTTTGTTGAGATATCATTATTTTTATCTCGAACTTCGTCTTAGTATACTTTTGAAGGCTTTGCGACGTATAGACGTAATTACTTAATTCGATAACCTTTTGTTACTGGAGACCTTTCCCAAATAATTTTGAGGAAAAATCGATTTAGTTACAAATTAGATTAATTAGGATATTTTCACTTAAACTATAAATAGCGCATGTTTCCGTTTACAGGCAATATCTTCCAGTGTTGCAAACAAGTGATCTCTCGTATTTAAATGTCCTATCTGTAATAAACCTATTAAGCTTTATGGAAATTACCTACTGGCTTGATCGACATCGATTTTATTATGTTGTTAGCAAAAGTTTGCTCTGGTGTCTGGCCAACTTTTTATGAGCCACAGACTGATTTCCTAGACTTCTGTTAATTTAGCAAAGTAGATACCGAATACATGATTAATGGCTGTAAATATACTCGTACATCCACTTTTTTTTCAATAATTCATAAAGGTTTTATGAATTTGAAATGTGAGAAAAATTTTGTGATAAAGTTCACTCCTCTCGAAACGCATGCAGGGAAAAAATTGTTGCAAGTTCAAAATGTTATTTACCACGTTATGGATTATAAAAGACAAACTTGAAAAATAAGAAAATAGAAGCATATATATGCGGTTTTTGGAATTCACTTGGAGCAAGTGTCTCATTTGAGATCTGTGATCTGTGACTAATTTCTTCGAAATTATGGAGGAAAAACATGTAAAAACGCAATTTTAGCATAATTTTGAACTTGCTATAGTGTGAAAACGAATTGACGAATTTTTATGATCTTTTCAGTTAGGTCTAGAAAGGCAGTGTCACTAATATTTCATGTCGAAGCGCCGCTTTGCGCTAACAAGTATATTTGGATATTATCTGTAGCTCTGTAGCTGAGAAGAAAGTAGGCAAAAATTTTAAGAAATTTAAGCTGTTGCATTTGCAAAATTTGCGTCAGTACTTGTTTATTGTATTACAAAATAGGCGCGACTTGAAGTCCAAGTCCATATCTCGAAAGGTATTTATCAATTTTTTAACTGAAGTCTTCTGACAAAAAAAATATATAATTTTTAAATGAAAAACAATTTTAGCATCATCACGGATTGACGGATCTTGACGAACACTTCAGATGCTGGAAAATCATTTTTTCTTCAAACGTCAGTAAATCCGTCATTACTCGACTGTGTAGGCGGCAGTGAAGTTTCGTTTTTCCTCCGCCGGAGCTTTACTTTTCACTTTTCCGCCGGCGGAGGTAAAAGTGTTGTCATAGCAACATAGATACAATACAAACAAACATCAAAATAAGCGTCAACAACTCAAGAGTTATTAAACTAAAATTTGTATTTATCACTCAATTTGTGACTGCATTTCTAAAAATCACTAATTTAGGAACAAATTGGTTATTATTTAATCGAACTTACTCAATAACTGCTTATCAATACGGAATTAAAATGCAATCGAAAACGCAATTTTAAAAATATAATTATTGTTGACAGTGTCCACTGACAGCTTTATGTTACATTACTATAGCAACAACCTGAGCCTATTCACCGACATCGCACCGGTCTAAGCCGCCTTGCGAACCCACTTATCTTTAATAATAATTATTATTACTATTAAAAAGAGACGTTTTTGGATTAATTTGTCGACATTTGAAGAAAAAACACCATATTTTATTTGGAGGAAAAGTTACTTTTCATGGCTTGCTCTCTATTACCAGCCTCACTCCGTTCGGCTGTTAAACACGAGCACGCCATGAAAAGTATTACTTTTCCTCCATATAAAATAATATACTATTATTTAGGCTTTTTGCCATAACAAGGATATAAATTGTATATGATACAGAGTCGAGAGGAAGGTAGGACAGAGATTGAAAAATTTTAAGTTGTTTTCATTAATACATCGCGATTTAATTCACGATCTAAATCAGCTAATTTTTTCAATTTAATTCAAAGTATAAATTGCTGTAAAAATAAGTAGCCCAAGCAAATCACTCATCGGAAAAGTAAAATAAAAAGGACAGTATATTTGAAAACCAAGTTAAGTACATATAAAAGCAAACTAATATGCATCCTGATTTCACGAACATCTTCAGTGTACCAACAAATAACCTAAGAAAACTTAAGCTAACAAGAACAAATTATATTGTACCAAACCAACATATTTATATAATTATTAACAGTCAGAAAACAAAATTAATATTATTATTGAATAAATCGTATTAGGTATATTATATCATAATGAAGAAAATCGTAAATTTACAGAGGCATAAATACAATAGGAAGTTAATTGTAATGAATGTCACAAAAAAAAACAATTTAGCGGCTTTTTCACGAGTGGATCGCCGGAGTAAAACATCCGTCAAATTATTTCACATTTGGATCCATGACGTCACCTGTGACGTCATTATGTAAGCACGTTGGTGTCGCGTCGTGCTCTAATCTTACCCCGATTTGGTTTTGTTATTTTGTTATGACTAACGGTGACGAATAGAAGCAATCAGATCGGGAGGAAGATATTTCCGGCGGGCTCTTAGTAAGATATTCACAGAATGCCTTTTACAAGGTGTAACCCCACGACCAAGTGGCATAATGTTTTTCTTCATAAGAAGTATACCAGTGACCTGGGCAAGTCTTCTCTCACAATAAACTCTTTACCAGACTAATAGCAAATCGTCTAAATCCTAAATTAGATGCATATCAAGCCAAAGAACAGGCTGGTTTTCGTAAAGGTTTTGGAACAAACGACCATCTTCAGGTAATAAAAATATTAATTGAGAAAAGAAAATCATAGAATACAACAAACCCCTAATTCTAATATTCGTCGATTATCAGAAAGGCTTTGACTCTGTCCATTAAGCTAGAATGTTGGAGGCCTTGGCAGCATGTAGAATTGACCACAGATATATATCGCTCATAAAAAATATCTATGAAACAGCAACGGCTAGTGTTAGGGCACATTCTGACACAAATAAGTTTCCAATGCGAAGAGGAGTAAGACAGGGAGACACAATCTTACCCAAGCTTTTCACGACTTTGCTGGAGTCAGTATGTAAGGAAGTCAATTGGGACTCAGCAGGTGTCAACATTGATGGCGAACACTTACATCATCTGCGATTCGCAGATGATATAGTATTAATCACGGATAGAATAGACGATGCATGTATAATGTTGTACGAACTCAACAACGCCTCGAGACGGGTGGGACTTCAGATGAATCTCACAAAAACCAGCTATATGACGAACCTAGTCATGACCAAGAATCTTATGGTAAACAACACTCCACTAGAGCAGGTCTCATCGTATAAATATCTGGGTCATGAAATTAAAATCAGCAGAGACAACCAAACACATGAACTTAAGAGAAGGATTGGTTTGGCCTGGGCCGCATTTGGCAGGCTCGGATACATCTTAAGGTCCAATATCCCGGTGTGCTTAAAGCTCAAGGTTTTTGACCAGTGTGTTCTGCCGGTCCTGACGTACGGCGCAGATGCATTGACCCTTACCATGCAATCTGCAAATACAATCAGAATTGCACAAAGAAAAATGAAAAAATCTATGCTAGCAATATATTTGAGCGATCGGATTCCTAATAATGTAATAAGACAACGCGTTATGGATGCGGTAACAAGGATAGGTCAATTAAAATGGAAATGGGCAGGTCATGGGGCGAGATTATCAGATGGACCGTGGACGAAAAGAATTGACGAATGGAGACCCCGAGAAGAAGCGTACCGAAATCGAGGACGTCCTCCAACGCGATGGACGGACCATCTTGAAAGAGTGAAGGCCAACTGGATACAAGCAGCCCAAGATCGACGAAATTGGGCAGAGTTACGGGAGGCCTATGCTCAACAGTGGACTAGATGATGGTTGTGTGATGATGATGATGGTGACTGACGGTTGTTTTTGAGATTTTGAAAAATGTATTGAGATAAATCTTTGTTGGTATACTTTTAAATCGTTTTAAAAATGTTTAAGTGTGCCTGTGATAACAAAATCCCAAATGGCGCTAAATAAACATGACAGACAAGTACGGAATGTTATTAAAGAAGTATTAAATGAGTGTATGTTTGATGAGTGCAGTGGAACATTTTCATCGAGAATAAAACTGCAAAAACATCATAAATAAACTTTAGGCAATCGAGCAGAGGTATTGAATCCAGGCATTACATTTCAATTTGATGAATGTGGAAAGCTTTATTTGTCCAGAACCTGTTTGGAAATACATGTCAACAATAAACACCCAAGTTCAAGTAGTGTTCTCAAAGAATAGGCATCGCATAAGAACAGTGAAGAATATGGGTGCGATACATGTGGCTCTGTTTTTAACAAATAAACTGAATTACGTGATCATGTAAAAGTTCATAGTCACATAGACAATATAAAAGACATTTATGCCCATTCAAAGGGTGTAAAAATGAGTTATGTCGTTTTTAATTTTTTTTTCACTCCCATAGAGTAATTTAAGAAAAAAAAAAAAAATAGGAGCACCCTCCCCACATTTTAGCCGCAAAAAAGCCCTCAGTTTTGAAGTTAAATGAACCTTCCACTACTACTAGTTTATATAAACTAAAATTTCCTTATTTTTACGTTACGCTCGAGAAAATACTAGTGGAAGGTTAATTTACATTGGTCCGGAAATGCAATTATAACAAAAAAAAAAGATAGTGCACACCACTGACTTCTTTCTAATTTTTGTATTCATTTTTGTCTCTTGAATTATTTTCGTATCTTGCTTACTTTTTAGGAAAAAAAATAAAAACCACTATTACATGTGCCTATATAGACTATATCACTAAAAAGTCGTTCTTATTTTTTTTTCTCAAAAACTAAGCAAAATACGACGATAATACAAGGGATAGCAAAGTTGTATTTTTAATGGTTAAATTTGAAAAAAATATAGAATTTTTAAAAAAGTGAGTGGCTTACATTTTTTATCAAAAGTATCCAGAAGGTTGACTTCCGGGACGCCACTGGACTTAATAATAATTAATCTAATTAGAGCTAAATAAGCGCCTTACTACAGTAAATACGACTGCCTAATTTTATCAAAATCGACTAAAAGATTATTAAGATTTTTACAAAAAAAAAAACGACTTTTTTTAAGTTTGACACCCTGTATCTAGGAAACAATGCATTTTCGGACCTATGTTTATATAAACTTTTTGTCTTAAAATCACTCAAAGAGGTTTGGCCACGTACTTAAATAACACCCTGTTTATTTCATTTACACGTATTTCAACGACTAATAATTTCTTATAATTCTACTAATATTTGACTTCGTGCATAGCTCTCCGCTCGCTCCGGGGTGCTTATCCATAAATTGCAAACGCGATAGGACCTCGCCATAGGGCGACTCTAATATAAATGTAGTTGCTTTTCATGCGTTATGTTAGTTTTGTTGGTTGCGCCCCCTGGAGCGAACAAAGTGATCGGATGGCTGGGCATGAAATGTTCAAATATTTGAGGACGAAACGTAACGGGGGTATTATATCAAACATTTATATTACAGGCACCCTATGGCGAGGTCCTATCGCATCTGTAGTTTACGCATATGCCTCCGGGGCGCAACAGAACAAAACTAACCCAAGGCATGCCCAAATAGTTGTTTTTATTTTGGTCATGCCTTAGGTTCGTTTTGTTTGTTTGCGCCCCCGGAGCGAGCCGAGGGCCATGCGTGAAGTGAAATACTAGGCATTCTTCAATAGTAAAAAAACACTGCAATGCAAGCACGGCTTTCATTTCAAGCGTAACCCTCCGCTTGCTCCGGGAGCAAAACGAACAGTTAGTTTCTAACTAGCCCAAATTAATGTAAGAAATAATTCACTTATTTGGTTAATTTTCGTTACTTTCGGTTAGTTTTTGTTGGTGGCGCCCCGGAGCGAGCGAAGCGCCATGTATGAAGTGACGAATATATAGGCACAAGGGAATAGTGTAATCCAATGAGTGTCTGTATTTTTCGCTTATTTAGGTGAATGAATGCAAATGCACACTAATTTTACGATTAATGGATTCGTAAAATCAGTGTGAATTTGCATTCATTCACCTAGATAAAAGAAAGAGTAGCGACACTCATTGTGCACCATTTTTCTAATGAATTCTGCTAACGAAACTGCGGTAAACGTCATATCAGAATAAATATGGCAACAGTGTGTCTTCTCAAAAATTGAAGGTTTGGCCATTATGAGTATTATAACAGTAACAAGGAGTATATTTGCACAGCAGCTTTTTTTTGTAATCATCCGCCCGAATGCTACCGCCTGACGAATCCTGGGCTTGGGCGCGCATCACAATGTTTACATTTGAATTTTTTTCACTTCATGCAATGGCTTTCGCTCACTCCGGGACGCAACCAAACAAAACTAACCCAAATTTAAGAAAAGGAACAAACAACTTTTAAAAAAATGTCTTGCCATCGACGGGAATCGAACACGGGCCGTTCCTTCACAAGCACAGAATCTGACCACTGCACCACAAGACCCGCTGAAAGCAATTTCCTAGACCCTAAATACATCTGTTTGTCAGAAATTTGTTTGTGATGCGCGCGCAAACCCAGGACTCGTCAGGCGGTAGAACTCCACAAAACCTAGCAACAAAAACGCGAGAATTTACATCGCCTTGAATTAAAGCATGATGCATTCTCAGACCAATCAGAACAGTCACTTAACTTCACACATGGCCCTCAGCTCACTCCGGGGCGCAACCAAGCAAAACTAACCTGAATTTAAAAAGAAAACAAACATAACCTTTACTTGACTTCCGTTTCGTCATCGATCGAGTCAACACGTCACGTCGCGTAGCGGCTCTTTTATCGCCATTGGCACAGGCCATTGGGCGAACACGTGGCAAGTATCGTTTTTCTCCCCGAGGAAGAATCAGACGTTCTAGCCAGAAGAAATCACCATTCACGCCGGTAGCCAGGCCGGGGGGCACCGGATGCTCCCATGGAACCAATTTTCTTTGTGCCTGAATTAAATACGTTTTTCTTTGTGAATGCTCAGGGGTATATACCCGCCATGCCATACTGGAGATTCCACTACAAGTACCACCGTCCAACAAGGGTGTAACCTATCTGGGAGGGTCGCTAAACCCGGTCGGTGGTCGTTTCTGTGTGAATACCGTTCAGCGAAACTCACACGCAAAGCACACAGCGTCTAGCGCTCCTACTAAATTTTCGGTGCGAAATGCCCGAATGTATCGGAATTATCCATGTCTTTACGGTCTGGCGAAGTTCTTTCAACGCCTCGGTGGTGTAAAGACGTTCTACTTGTCATTTTTGCGCCGCGGGTTCGGGTTTCCATCGGACGCGGCACCTGGTTTGTTTACTTTTTTAGGGTTATGATTTTTATTCTTTTTTTTTTTTCTTAATTTTGGCTAGTTCTTGTTGGTTGCGCCGCCGTACCGAGTGGAGGGCCAAGCAAAGCCATAATAATACCATTGTTTCCTTTATATAAACAATGATAATACCTCTTCTTTTTTCGTCATTGCGCATGCACGGCTTTCGCATCGAAATTTAGTAGGGGCGCTCGACGCTTGTGTAAAGCATCACCACTACCATCGTAACCTTTACTTCGGTGTTGTCTTCGGTCGAGTCAGCACGGGTTTTGTAGCAGCTCCTTTGTCGCCATTTTGAGTGAACACGTGGCTCTCGTTCAGTGACCGTTGTTTCTCCCTGAGGAAGAATTCGGTGTCCTAGCCAGAAGAAATTCCCATTCACGGGTGCTCCCGTGGGTCTATTTCTACCTGTACTTGCAGGGTTCAGCTCACATTATACCACTTCACGTGCTCAACACCTTGAAAGGTCACAAATATAGTGCCATTGAGCCCCTTTCACCACAGGACAACAGAGTGGCATTTTTTACACACCGAAATATTACAGGAGGGGGATGAACTGTAACAGTGGACTATGACGCATTTTTTACACACCGAAATACTGCAGGAGGGGGATGGAACAGTGGACTATGGCTGAGGTCAGCTGACCTTAGTTGGGCGGTCCGAAACATCCCAAACCAAGTTTCTGGATGAATTTCGTCCAGCGAAGTTCACACGTAAAACATAACCTTAAAAAAATTGCCACCAACGGGAATCGAACCCGAGCCGTCCCAATCACAAGCAGAGGGTCTGCACCACTGCACTACCAGACATATTGAAAGTATTCACTGGACCGTAAAGACATTGGTAATTCTAGTAGACGTTTCCGAGACGCCCTGTGACCGGGACAGGGCTTCAGAGTTGGGCGCGCATTAAATTGTTGACACACCATATCTTTATTATTGTCCAGCGAATTGCTTTCAAGTAGTCTCGTAGCTTAGTGGTTGGATGCTGTGTTTTTTTAAAAGTTATGTTTGCTTCTTTTTTTAAATTTGGATTGGTTTTGTTTGGTTGCGTCCTCCGCTATGCTGCGTGGAGTGAAAATGAAATGTAAAACAACTCTGAATCCCTGTGACCCGGTCCCCGCAACGTCTTGTGGTAATTCTGACGCTCATGGTATTTTATCTAAAACACCATGGCGTCCGGGAATTTTCGGAGCTCTGTCTGTCTGCTCCCCAAAGTTTTTTATATTAACAATTTACAAGTAAAAATTAATTTTATTTAATGGGGTGTCGAAACTCGAACTTTTGGTGGCTTTTTTCTCAAATGTAGGGGATCCTCCGATTTTTTTTTTGGCTTAAACTTCTCTTCTTTCTAGTGAAAAAAGAATATTTGCAAAAACGACACAACCTATATGTCACCAGACCCTGCTTCTGCTATTATTTCGACATTGCAATATATATTTTAGTAATTTCCTTCCTGCTTTCCACCGCCGCGCCGGTCCTGATATAATCGAAAACCGTAGTCACTAACGCCGTCAAAGGCGAAACGGTAAGCATAAAACTGCATAGAACTAAAAAATAAATTTTAAACCGAAAACTGATGTTATAATCTCAACTGGCTAATGCCGGCTCTACACAGTCATCATGTGGGTTATTCGGTTTCTATTCCTGCTGGTCCGAGTGAACTGCCTGCATGCGAATTATTTCTTCAGTAAACATTTGATAATCGCGGGTTTAACACAGTTTTTGTGATCGTCGCTCGTTTGAAAGTTTACCGCCGCGCTTTTAAGGCTAAAATGTGTTAACTGACTCGTGGCCATCATTTTGTGATATAAGTTTGTGGATTTTTTCTGCAAGTTAGTTACTTGTGTCTACCTCATGCTAAGGCTTGTGATATAAACATTATCTTTTTATCTATAACTTTATCGTGTGTAAAATTTTTGTTTTAAAATGGATAGCTGGATGCAAGATATGGTACGTTTATTTATTACAATATTCAATATTACTCGAATAAGAACTGTCCCAATTTTTGACTTTTTTTGTTCTAATGCTCTTTCGCAATGATCCAGGTCAATAAGATCTGATTTGTTTTGGTTGGAATGGTTGGTCATCATTACCAGAAGGTGCTGGCACATCAATTTTTGTACATCTGATAATCTGATCATTTTTTTGTGAGACGAGATCAAATTTTTGGTTTATGAACACCAGAAACATTTTTTTCTATTTTTCTGTTTTACAAAACCAAACCCGTCCCTAAAAAACGAACCTGACCCAATGGTATTGCACAATATTTCTTTCATTGCGTTAAAACATTCAAACCTTTGTTAAATGCTTATTAACTTAATCACATACTAATAACCCAAACTAATCAAAGATTTGTAAGAATAAGCAAACCACAGCTAATCCAATTAATGTTAACCCATTGCTCACTCAGACTAGGCAGTGATAGACCGAATCACAAACAATATAAGCTATATTGTTTGTGACCGAATGTTGGGTCTTGTTCTTGTGCTATAGGTATCTCTGATTTTGCAAATTTTCTTTTTTTTTTCACTATGGTATTCTACAGAGTAGTTCAAGCGAAAAGAATAGGAGGATCCCCACATTTGATCCGAAAAAGCCCCCAATGTTCGAGTTTTGAGAGTAAATATTAAATGGGTCTAGGAACCGCGAATTTACGCTACTATTTTCCTGGGTGTAACGTGAAAATACAGGGAATGTTAATAGCCAACGGGGACGACGTCGAGCGCCTGATACAGGGTTGTCAAAGTTGCACATTTTCGTATTGAGAGAAGGCAATGCATGAAGTCGAGTAAATATAATAAATACATACTTGATTTGTGCATATCTCACTTAGTAAGTTTTATCATTCTACTAATATTTCACTTCGCGCATGCGGCGCATGGACCTCCGCTCGCTCCGGGGGCGCAACCTAAAAGAACTAACCCAAGCCAACCCAAATTAATGTAGAAAATAATTTTTTTTTTTGGGAAATTTTCATTTATGTGGGTTAATTTGGATTAGTTCCTGTTGGTTGCCCCCAGAGCGAACGAAGGGCCATGCGCAAGTGAAATATTTGACAAACACATGCAAACGAATAGTTTGTTCTATTCGTAAAATAAAATCAGTGTGCATTTGCATTCAGTCACATGAATAATAGAAGAAAGAGATAGATACACTCATTGTGTACTATTTGTACTAACGAATGTTTCCTAAAGAAACTGCTGGAAATGTCTTAAGAATAAATCTGGCAACAGTGTAGCTTCTGAAAAATATAAGTTTTGGTTATTGTGACAAATGACGATAAAAAGAGGATATTTACAAGTAAAATTTAATTTTACTTAATGGACCGAAACAAAACAGAACCCTTTCATCCTAAGCACATGTCTCCTAGTTAATCTTTTCACCGGTGAATTGATATTCAGGTGTGTACTGCCTATATTTCTAGTGTTTTTGTGGAGTGGTGCTGCAAATTTGTGTCAAAACTCGAACTATAGAGGCTTTTTTCGGTTTAAATGTGGGGTATCCTCCGATTTTTTTGGCTTAAACTGCTCTATAGGTGGTGTTCTAGTGAAGGAAATAAAATCTGCAAAATTGATGTATATGCGGGTCTATATGTTACAAGATTCTTTATGTTAAATATAAAAACGGTTTGGATCAATTTGCTAAGATCTGGAATGCAGGAAATATCAAGATCCGGGGAACCGATTCAGCTTTGATTCTTTAAATGGACGTTTATCCTGCCTAAAATTATACGTATTTTATGCCAATAATATATTATTATTATCCCATACACAAGTTTAACGGCTTTCGAAATATTGACACCTGAAGTTTGACAAAGTTCACCGTCGAGGGCCGACACTACAGAATCTAAAGCCTTAACTTTGTGTTGCATTATTTAACGGAACAGAACTAATTATGGTACTAAACCAGGCCCGGCAGATTTAAATTAAATCCGACTGATCACAGTCAGAAACTTGGCAACGGCGTCAATTGCATGTGTGACAAAAAAATTACCGCCATTTTTTAGTGTCAAACAGCAGTGGTGTCACCAGGCAATTGTTTCATGTTTTAAACGTTTGAAAGTGGCTAAAAATGTTTATTCTTTACGTGATAAATGGGCGTAAAAGTCTTAGCGCCAAAAGATGTCGAGTGCTTAGTAAATTATTTAGAAAAGTTAACTGCAGTAATTTTATAGTCTGATTTCAGTGATTTCTTTAGGCAATATAATGGATGCTCTTTTTTTGTTCATTTTTGCGGCCGTGTCCGATCGCCATGTTATGGTGCCAATTGATCACAATTTAACTTGCGTCAATTACGCGTCCCGTCTCTTTCCTTGTCTAAGGTTAACTGTTCTAGTTTATTCATGTTATTACAAAAGAAATGCTTATATGTCAGAAAGTATAAGTCGAGGCATATATAAATATATATTTTTACGCAACAAAATCGTAATTAAATTACATTTTAAAACAATATTAAAATCTAGTCTAATGAATAAAATTCTGAATTAAAATATTCATCAAAATTATCAAAATATTCTTAATTCTATGTTTAAAATATTTGAATGAAAGATCGGTAAACATTAAAATATATGTATGTCCGTCGATTTACCATATTTTAAAATTATTTTCAATATACAGGATGCCTCAACAGATCAGGGCAAATGTCAATTTTGTTTTGTTTTTTTAATGGAATACCTCAATTTTTTAAAAATATATTCGGATTTCGCGTACAATATTCGATAGAAATTTTTAACATTTCATTCTCTTTATTTAAATTCAACTGTCAAAATGTGGATTTGAAAAGCGATATTTTTGTGACTTTAAACCCCCTGTAGAGTCTAGTACATAGTATACAGCCAAGACTACTTTATCTAAGGTAGGTATACAGTATAGCAAAAAAGTCTGGAAACATCGAAATATAATATGAATACCCGTTGTTATAAATTTTATCATAGTTTAAGATTATTTTTAAGTATACAGGATGCTTCAATAAATCAGGACATGTGTAAATTTTGTTTTTTTTTAATGGAATACCTCCATTTTTTAAAAACATATTCGAATTCTGCGTACAATTACAGGTAGAAATTTTTCACATTTCAGTCCCCCTACCTAAAATTTAACTTTCGAAATGTTGAGTTGAAAAGCGATCTTTTTGTGACTTTAAACCCCTGACCCCTGTAGAATCTAGACGGGTTGATTTGCAGAAAAATTGTTTGCACCTTTTCGCTTTATTGTATAATGATCTATCCAGTTTGATCGGTTCCATTTTTGAGTTTTCGTGTATTTCCGTCTAAGCCGGAGGTTCTTGTATCTTGTCGCTGGATAGATCAATCAAAACTGCCACCTTCTTCAATGGCTCAGAACAGAGTTTATTATGCTTCTATGATCTTCATTTATTAATGCAGTTTTTCAAATAACTCCACAAAAAAATGGAGTGGAGTTAGGTCACGCGACCTTGGAGGCCACTCACTTAATAGGGCTATTAGTATAGGCAGGTGCAATTTGCAGGATGGAGCATCTGCTACGGAAGAAATTTTTATTACCCTTTTTAATGACAGATGGGCAGGAATTATTGGCCCTATACGGTGGTCCCCAAGGTTACCTTATCTAACATTAGGTACCTATTTTTGATGTAGGATTTTAAAAATGCAGGTAAAGAAAAACATTAAAATTAATAAAAGCCGTTCACAAACGAAGTCAATAATGTATTGACGTAACAACTGAGGTTTTTGAGCAATAAGATTTAGTTGTTTTATAATTTATTCTAAGTTGATTTGTAGAATAATGTTCATGTGTTAACTACTCAGATTTACTTGTCATACAATACAATACTGACTTCGAGTGCGTCATTGACAACAATTTCGTACAATATACCATCGATTTGCATGCTTGCGATGTAAAAACCCGATGCTAAGTCTTGCAACTTTTCAACAAACCCTCAAAGTATTTTCCCGTGTAACAATGTTTAAGTATTAATAACAGAAAATATTCATATGATGTAAAAATAGCACATACGTTAGAACATAGAACGCCAAACATTTTACTGGTTGTTAATAAAAGTTGAAAAGCCTTGAAAAATCATCTGATTTAAAAAAATTGGCTCTCGCAGCATCGTATGTGCATACCTAAATAAAATAAAAATAAAAAACAGGAAAAATATGCTTCCATTCATGTTGCCAAGTACTTATTTATTTTCGATTTGAATCCTGGCATTTTATGAAATTTTAAATATTTCGTAATTAATAGGACATGATCAAAATCAAAACTCGAGGTTTTTTGGCTCTCTAAGCCTTGTAGGCCAAAGTATCTCAAAATATACAAAAACAAGCAGTGCTGTTGTTTACACATTTTAATTCATCAATGAATGTTGCCACCTGGGCCAAATTTGTACCGGATCTAGCAATATATGTATCCAAACTGGCAACGGCAATTGTTGGAAAAATCCGAGTGAAAATCTGATAAAATAATTTTTTTACTGTCCAATTTTGACACTGTTGCAACAAAAGGCAGGTGTAATCCTGATCGATTTCTTCTATTTTAGTAGATATTTCGATATTAGTTTATATGGTTTATAATTTAGGTCCTTGGATGAAAAACTTTGTTCTCTGCCGTTAAAGCAAACTCCTGTATTGATCATTATTATTTTTTGCAAATTCTGATAAAATTAACTATTTATAATTGGCAACGCTGTCGTTAATGCTTTATTAGAAGCTGTGCAATCTTGGCTCATTAAAATGTGTGTAACCTACTTGGTTTCGCAAAATAATTAAAGCTATTTTTTATCGGTAATGTGTAAATTGTTGACCCAATCGTATTCGCGTAGGTACCTACCGACTTTTCAAATGGAAAATCGATTCATGAAAGAATTGTTATTTGGAATGAGCTTCGAATAAGTTTTAAACAAATTGCGTGACAGAATCCTAAAGTAATTGTAATTAAGCGGATGCTTGATGTTGGTCATACTTTTTAATTATGTTTAACCTTTTTTTTAAATGAAAGAAATATGATGGTATTAATGCAAGTTTTACTTCACATATTAAGAAAATGGACGTGTTCCTGCACTCGCACTCGCAAAATAATACATTTTTGAGGTTTTAGGCACACAAACTTGTTAGAGGCCATATAGTTTTACTTGTTAGTTTGTAAATTAAATTTGTAATGATTTAATGACTTACCCCGTTGATGTTTTCTTTTTGCTTAATTTTCTCATAGATTCTTTGTGGTTTATGAAAAATTAAAACGTTTTGTTGAAATTTTTATTTTTTTGTCGTCTTTTCTGCGTTAAGCGTTTGATTGAAGTACATATTCCACTATGAAAGTTACAGAAATTTTATATTACATAACAAGTGTTGAAAGTACTAGATTTCAAACGACGAGGTTAATGTAGTTTGGGTTAAGTTAAGGATATCCTCCAAGGTTAGGTATATACTTTCACATAAGTAATGTACAGGGTGGCCCGTTTATTATGGGATCTCAGAATCTACGGGGTGTACCAAAAAAGTTTAATACAAAAGTTGTTTGGATTTACGTAGTTTTAAAATATTATATTTTTATATATACAGGGTGTTCGTATTTTCATGGACAAGTATCAACTTCCTCATTTTAAATAGAATACTATACTATACTTGTCCACGAAAACATGAACACCCAGTACCTATATATGAAAATATAATATTTAAAAGGTTTAAGTAAATCCAAATAACTTTGGTATTAAACTTTTCTTGGTATACCCCGTAGATTCTGAGATAAGGTGTCATCCCATAATAAACGGGCCACCCCTTACACTATTTTTATCCATAAAAATGACACAAAAAGCGCTCACTAGATTCTTGGGAAAACGATTAACATCACACGCATGTTATCTTTCAAAACCTGTTGATGAAAACAAAAGATGAACAAAAGTCCAAAATTCTGCCAGAAACACTTGCGAAACTTCCATTTTTAGAACTTGATTGAATTAAGTCAGTTAATCAAATTTATACATAAGAAATATGCAATTGCCCAGAGGATGTCGATAACATTTTCCTGATATAAAGTGAAGCAAACCCTAGTCAATTCCTAACAAACAACAGTTTAAGAAGTATATAAACGGTTAAATACATAACAGTAATAAAATTTGCACCACTGATATGCACACAAAAAATAACGAAAAAAAGTGTAACTAACAAATTATCCCATGTAGGAGGTTCTAACTAAAGTCGAGCCAAATGTATTCCTAACAAACAAAGTTTAAAAACTATTGTCACGACCTGTATGACGTAACGCCACGCCTTGGATGGCGTACAGGTTATGTAGCTCAGATTCGGGATCGATATAGGTCAGATGAGAGGAGATGATAAAGAAGGCACTTTTTTCTTTCCATTTTTGCCATCCCCGACCTCGTAGCTCAACTCTTTCGCCTTTTTTCGCCGAAAACCGCGATAGGTATTATGCAAAAAAAGAAAAAAAAAGTGTAACAGACCAATTGTCCCATGCAGCCCAAGCCTAGGCAAATATATTCAAGATAATTTCGAAACAAAGAGTCCATCAATCACAATCACATAATGTTATTGATTTATGACCTGGATTCAGGGAACGTTGTCCTTTACGAAATATTTCGCATTTTAATAGTTTATGTTATATTATAAATTAGAACTAGGTGCCTAATATGGAACAGAAGGTTCCAGAAAAACTATCATGTTAGCTGATGACAACACACTAGAAGGTTCTTAATTACAAAAATTCATATACCTGGCAATTATACACTGTTTGTGTTTTCTATTTTTTAGTGTTGTGCATTTGACCAGTCAAATTCTTTTCCGTTCATTGACAATTTTGACAGGTTTTGACCGGTCAAAATCTTAATTTCCCCAATTATGGAAAACGCATTCATATTAATATTATTATGTTAGTCCTTTTTTATTATGGATATTGCAGACAATTAAAAAAAAAAACAACTGGCTGTTTACAGACGAACATAAACATTTATTACCACAAAAATAAAAAATAAATAATGAAGTTAAGAAGTTAAGTTACAATTTAACAAGTTTTGCGAATAAACAAAACACTCGACAAAACAACAATACAGAATTGGAAAGCAACATGGAATTCAACAATCCTACTCGCTAGGATCCAGGATAGTATCACCGCTCCCAACTACCTCTCTGTCACTGTCACTTTGGGTGTCCAATTCCAGTAGTGGAATGAAGTCTTGGGGCTCCTCTTCTTCTTTGTCTCAGATTATGGTATACTCCTATACGATCTTACCAGCAGTTGTGGTCTTCAATCGGTTCCTTTTCTTAGAGTGGACATTTCTCCACACCGACCAGTTTCGTTCGGCACAGGCAGAAGAAGAAGGAAAGTACAGAAACCTCTGTGCAATTTGGGAAAGGTAGGATGGTGCATTTCCGTTCCACCAGTTTGCTGGTGTCAACTCTTTCTTATCGATGGGACTTGTGGAAAGCCATAATAGCTTTCCACCATACTGGTTGCTTTTTACTCCACTCCGTCCATCCCCGCCTGTGCAGCAGCATTTGTTGACGCAGAGATAAAATCTGTTCGGTTTCGGCCAGTTGACAATTTTGACCGCGGTCAATTGACCGGTGCACAACACGAGACAACACTACTATTTTTGTTATTTAAAAGTTTACAATTACGTCTAACTTAACAGATAATAATAAAAGCTTCGGTGCAAGTAAACATAACATTGTTTTTTATTCTCAGTTTTGAAAACCTTAAGCATCTGTACTGTACACCTTTTCGACCCCATAATTTTATTTGCCGTTTTTCCAACCCAGGAAATAACAGACTTTTTTTACATTAATTTTGTTAATCCTACAAATGTGTTTAAACAAATATTGGAGTTGTCGAAGCAAGCACAGACCTTAAAAACACTAGAAAGATCATTTTAGGATTAGGAGATTCATAACTTCATAGCCAGATCACTTTTAAACAACCCAAGCCAAAAAACGAACACATTAAACTTATGACAACTTTGCTTGATAATCATAGAACTGTTTTCTTTGTGTTCTGAGAAAATGCTCTTTTACGCACACTTCCCCTACCATTACTACCAATCCCCCCTTGGGAGTCTCGGGACTCACCACTGGCATAGCCACTAAAAACTCGAGCAGTGTTCCGGCCTGTGCTTTAACCCAAGGGGACTCTACTGCAGGCCGGAAGGGAGAACTTGCGGGATGGACTTCCTATTGTAGACGCCTCGCTGTGATTACTAAGATCACGCCTCGCGTAGTTTGTTGCGTCGTCTTTCTCTAGTTGGGATGTAGGGAGTTAGGGAGCAGGATTGGACGTTACTCCACACCTGCTCTGTGCTAATTAGAGCTGATCGTTTTTTCTGCGTGTGAGACTTCTAGGTCTTCTGTGTGTGGCCCATCTGTGTCTTCTTCCTGGGATGTCGTCTGGATTATAATCTTCTGCTTGCCTCAGTTCTTCATCGGCATGTTTCTCTGCTCTTAAGAATACGCGCGTAGCCTTATTGACTATAAAGTATTCTAGTGGAAAAATGTTTCTAAAATAACCAAAACGTGCCCAAGTACAGAGGGCAAGGTTCATTACTAAATTAAATTAAACTTGGGTACCTACTGTAATATGGCCAGTCATCAATTAAAAGAATAATTCAGACGATATCTTGTTTTAAATTGTTTAGTTGGTATTTTTCTATCATCATCATCATCATCATCAAGCGACCATTTGCGTCCACTGCTGAGCAGAGGTCTCCTATAGCTTTATTCATTAGGATCTGGTATCTATTAAATTGCTAAATGCCAGGTTTTTCCCATCAGGAGTAAAAAGATTCCTCTGGTCAGTTCCAGATGAATTTGAGAAATATTCAGATCATTTTTCCTTCTATTCGCATGTACTTATGAGTTCCACGTTCCGTCCTCTCAAATACACACTATGTAGATCACACTACTTACCTGGCATGTCTAATAATCTCTGATATCTATTAAGTTTTATGCCAGGTTTTTTACATGTAAAAGGGTTTTTCTTGTCAATTCCAGATGAGTTTAAGGAACATTCAAATAATCCTTCTAATCACGTGTACTCATGAGTAGGAAGTTCCGACCTCTCTAAAACACATGGCATGTTCTACACTGTGTAGATAACACACTGCATAGTTGGCTTCTCTAATAAATTTTATACTGCCTGATTTTTCTCAAGTACAAAACGGGTTCTGTGGTCAAATCCAGATGAGTTTGAGGGTTCCATGAGATCATTCCTCCTTCTAGTCTGATACTATGAATGACATATTCCGTTCCTACACACTATGCAATAATTTACACTCTCATAAATGATCAGATCTTTAAAATACCTACACTATATAATATACTGTAAGTATTTTGAAAATCTGATCCTTCTGAGCTATACCCATGATAACGTCCCTGCTTTCCCTAATTGTTGTCGCTCAGTAAGATAAACTGGAAACCATCTCAGTGCAAGCCAGCATAAAATTCCATAATATGTATATAAAACTTGTCGCTGTAAACCGACGATTTATATTGTCAACGAGAAGAAACATCCGAACCTAAGAACTTCGATATCATGTGGTTCAAATTAAGTATAGATCGCGCAACCAAATTCATTTGTTGCTTGTATCGACCATCTAGCAAACACCAATAAAACCTGCTTTTCTCAAATCTTGGCAATCAAATTGATTTTCTGCAGATCAACTCCAATGGCAGAAATGGTCATAGTAGGACACTTCAACGTATACATAACCTCGACTGGTTGAAACACTCCAACAAAAACGATGATGAAGGACGAGATGCCGAGGCTTTTGCTGTATAAGTCGCGAACTTACTCAGCTGCTTGACGAACCAGCTGAACGTCAAAAAGACTTTGCTAGCCTCCTGGATCTATTCTTAACAACTAATCCTGACCTCTACACCGTGTCCAACCTCCGTTGGGCTCATCAAACGACAATCTTATCTCCGCAACTTGCGAACTTGCTATGAAAACACAGGAGCCAACTGCACCCCGAAAGGTGTGGCAATACAAATCTGCAAAGTGGTGTGATCTTCGCGAGTTTTGTCTTCTTTTCGTTAGAAATCTGCTGATGAGATGACTCAAGTTATCCTAGCTGGTCTAGGATAACTTCTATGAAACGTATTTCAACCAATAATCCATGGTTTGGGAATAACTGCTTAAGAACCGTCAATGCTAAAAATGCCGCCTACCGTCAATGGCGCCGAAAATCGAAATATATTCATCACTGCTAGAATCCAGTGTAAGCGGACCATTGACGAGAGCAAGGAGGGATATAACGAACAGATCAAGAACAAGCTTCTCAACTGTCCTAACGGATCAAGATCCTTTTAATCAGTTGCCAAAGCTGTAAATCAGGGTTTCTCATGCAAAGACGTCAATCCCACCACTTACTAAAGATTAAAGATGATGGCTCAATAGCGGAAACTGCTAAAAAAGCGAACATTCTTGCTGAAATGTTTGCATCAAATGCTACCCTAGATCCTCAAGGAAAGACTCCCCCAACTATTCCGAGTGTGAATTCCTCAACGCCAGGTCTGGTATTTCGCCAACGCGAAGTGAAACGAATCCTCAGAAGCCTAGACACCAACAAGACCACAGGACCGGATGGCGTTCCCGCAATAGTGCTTAAGAAATGTGCTGCTGAACTAACAGCTCCACTATGCAGGCTTTTCTCTCTAACATACTAGTTGGAGATGCGCTCGGGTGCAACCAATCCCGATAAAAGGTAAAAACGATTCCAAATAACTACCGTCCAGTTGTCTTAGTTCCCATCATGTCCAAAGTCATGGAGAAACTGAGCTCTTAAAATATCTCGAATCGGTAGGTATCATAAGCGGAAGCCAATATGGCTTTCGTAAGCACATATCAATAGTAGATCTCCTGACTTACGTGACCTATCTGTGGACCAAAGACATCGAGAGCTGCGGCCAATTTCGTGCTCTGGACATATCCAAAGCATTTGATAGGGTGTGGCATGACGGATTGTTAAGCAAATCGACAGCATACGGACTACCACCACCACTGATTCTATGGCTTTCCAATTTCTTAATGGATTGAAGTATCCGAGTTGGTATTGGCGGAGATCTCTGGGAGGAATTTTAAATCATTGCCGGAGGTCCTCAAGGGTGTATATTATTTCTCACACTGGTTCCTCCTCTATATAAACAATCTCTTAGGTAGGACAAACAATCCTATTTATAGCTTCGCAGACGACAGCACTCTTATATCCTCATTCAAGTCGCGGACTCCAATGACCGCTGCTCGCGGCCTGGTTATCAATGACAGGACCAACACTGACTTTGGCCTCATCCATAAGCTTGCTGGGCATCAGCATAGAAAACAACATGTCTTGGCGTAATATCGCCAAAGCAGCAGCACAAAAGCTAGGAGCACCCTATAGAGCGAAAAAGTTGTATACACCTCATCAGCTGTTACTGCTCTATAAGCCCCAGATAATACCATCTCTGTATTACTGTTCCCATGTGTGGTGCTCGGCGCCCAAATACTTGCTCAAGATATTAGGCTCTATACAGAGGAGAGCAGTCCGTCTAGTTGATGACACGAAGTTGACTAAAGACTTTGATAGCCGTGGATATCGAAGAAAAATGGCGGACCTATACTTTACGGAAGGTGTGAGCTGGCACTTTTGATTCCGCCCAGAGTTGTGCCCAACAGAAACGTTCGTCAGACACAAGCTGCTTATCAACATACGATTCAGTTGCGAGCACCTAGGACGTCGCAGTTGCGGAACTCCATTGTCTGAAGGACTGTTTCGCTCTGGAATGGACTTCCGAGTAACGTCTTTCCCGAAAGCTACAACCTACAGCGCTTCAAGTCCAACGTCCACCGTCTTCTCTGCACACGACCGTTGAGTTGTATAGGATTTTCCTTTTGTGTGTGCCGAACAAAAAAAAACTAATAAGAACATTGAAAAACTGAATCTCTCGGATTGCCAGAAAATGTAGAAGTAATTCTAAAAAAATTGCACAATTTATCGCATATTGAACTACTCCAACCCTGACGTCTTACGACTTTTCACTTCTTATTTGCTCACACAGCTGATAGGAGTATTGTGGCAAATTATAGATAAGTTTAGGTATAATATTGTCGCAGGTCAGTTTTTTCTATTCAATCGACTAAAGCGGTTGTATGACATGCGATTTTGTGAGTTACTTGGCTCTAATTATAGATGTGGGTATGTATATTGGTTAATCATAACAAGGTCGCCATTTTTCCGGCTCCAATTTTTATTTTTCACATTAAAACATTTCGCGTTACGAGCTGAATAGCAATTTGGCTTTGATAAGTTATCGTATATTGTTTAATAAATACGTCCGATTTTGGTACCACGTATTCAAATTTTATTTCAAAAAGCTTTGCACACACACGAAACTTGTTATTAAGCGAATTAAGATAACGGTGTTTATTATTAGTTTGATAAGGAGCATTTTGTTGTCATGACCTTTCTCCATGGTTTTTGTCAAGGCTTCGAATACAGACTCCAAATAAATCCATATTACGTAATAATTTTGCGTGTTTACAGGAATTTTATAATGACTGATTTGATGATAATGAATACGTTTCGAGAAGTGTATGCAAGTTTAGTTTCCGTTGCCAATTAACGCAATTTCATTGAGAATGTTCTTTATAAAATATGGTCAAAATATTTTATTTTATGTCGGAACAGATGTACCATTATCTACGACTAAAAGTGCCTTTGGGATTTTACCCACTAGAAACAAGTGGATACCAACGATGCTATATTTTGTTCCCATGAAAGGCTTTATTGGAGATTGCAAGAGTGGTGTCCTTTGATCTCGCAAAGGCCATCGATTGTGTTACTGCTAAGCAAGCTCGATGTCTATGGCATTGCTTGGAGCGGATAACATATATTCTGTCAAATCGAGCACGAGTTGTTTTTCAAAGTATATCACTTCTTGAGTGTCACATGGATCTGTTTTGGTACCTTTTATTTTTCTCCTTTATGTCAACAATAAACAGTTCACCAAATATCGATATTTCAGGAATTTTTATTATATTTGCCGATGATACGACTCTCTTATGGCATGATCTTGAAGTCAAATCTTGCCACTGGGAAGTGAAGTGAGGCTAATCACCCTTAAATCATCCAAAAATCTGTAACATGTAACTCATTTCACAGGTACATTTGTGTATGATATAGACTAAAATCTGTTCTTACAAATAAGGATCCTTTGAGCCGCCTAATTTGTAAGGTTAACAAAGTCACGCTTAGGGTGGTACATCAATTTGCTAAATTTTAAGCTTCCCTTAACCTAAAGCTTCGCTTTGAATCGTCGGTGCACGTCGGTATTAAACTAATTGCGAAGTAAATCTCTTGTTGCGTTTTGTCCCTATTTTTGCGAGTTGCAGCTATGCTGACATCTGTTTCTATGCAAAGATCCATTCGTTTGTATCCAAAAAAAAAATATCAAGTATCTTATCTCCTTCGGTTCGCGAGTGGTTTAAAGGTGCAAAATCATGTAGCAAATTGCAGCTTTGGCAAATTTGTTTTATGACCCGCAATTCTCAGCCGTCGTAGGCGTTTGTATTCATTGCCAAGGCCACGAGTGGGACTGGAAGGTGTGATGCGGTAGGGGGGAACTGGTATTTATTTTCGCTTACGCGATTCACAGGCACGGACTTTTACATGAAAATGTTATATATGTTTTTTTGCCTTGAAATAAAAACCTCTAAAACGTTAAGTAACATTTCATGGAGCTGACGCTCTTTCTCATATGTAAATCGCCATAGAGAATTATTTCATGGGAATCAGTAATATAGTTAGACAAATATCGTAGAAAGTGATTTAGAATCAGAAAACGTCGAATCAATAGACAATATTTTGACTATACAAGACGATGAATCTCCAGAAACTGGTTCTCAGAATTTACCCAGATTATCTGGAATTTCTTGGGAACCACATACAGAAAGCAAGCATAATGTACTAGGAAGAAGAAGAGCCAGTTCTTTTTTGTTAAATAGAAGCCTCTGAACTATTAAGTAAGTCCTCCATAGAGCTCAGAAACTATCAAAAGTGCTATTCTTTTTCGTTGTAAGTCACCATAAAACCCTATATTTATCGAAATAGCTCAATAAAAGTCAATATTGTTGGCTTATATCCAGAGTTCTTTCATGGTGATGCCCTACTATCATTCACAGCTCTGAGCCAGTAATTTGATTCAAAATCAGAAGACCTGGAGCCAATATGATTGTTTTGAATGTGAAAGAAGCTGAATCTCCAGTGAATATGGAAACATCAGAATTTATCTGGACCATCTAAAGATTGAACCATTTACATACTTTTCAGAACCACCTGCAAATAATTAGTTCTGTACCATCTAAAGACAGTGCTATTAAAAGAAAAAATAATATAATAAAATTCCCTTCAAACGTTATGTAAAGAACGGCAAACAGATTTTAGAAACTTGCTTTTTGGTTGGAGATTCACTGTTTAGATGAGGACATGACTTCATCTCCAGAGAACCATATCCGTAATAATTGTTGACCATTATTGATAAGGTTTAAAACGCATATATGATAGTATCGATTCTATCGATTAGCAGATGACACCCGTTGCAGAATGCTGCAAAAGCAAATGCAGACGTCCTATTCAAATTCATCAAATGTAATAATTAATTATTCTATGTCTATGTCTTAAACATAAGTTTGCAATTTCTACACAAAGGTGAACATGTGTGTTACATGAATGTGAGAATCCTGAATAGGATCGCATCCTGGTGGATCTCAAGTCTTAAAACAGAGGAGCTTTGATCGCTAAGAAACGCGAATGACTGGACAAGGTATTATCCAGAAACAAGACCTCGACTTCTACTGTTGCCACCCAACTATACACCAGTTTAGAACTGGTGTTCTCGTGGCAAGTAGGATCAAACATCTAGTATTGTTAATGCTTATGATTTCACCGAAGACAAACCAGGCGAAGTCAAAGACCTCTTCTATGACGATAGCAAAATCGTTATAGGTGATGGAAATGTCAAAATTGGCTAGGAAGGTAATCATCTAGAATTATCTAGAAGCGAGATCCTCACATCCATTGTTTTCACCCAACTATATACCAGTTTGGAACTAGTTTCCTCGTAGCAAGTAAACTTAAACACTGGTTATTGGATTTAGACAAATCATTGCATCCTTGTGTGGATAAAAGTTAAATATTTCATAAAGACATCTAAGCTAACTATGTGAGTATTGTTAATGTTTGCGATTACACTGAAGACAAATCAAGCGAAGTCAAAGACCTCTTCTTTGACGGTATTAAAATCGTTATGACGTGAATGTCAAAATTGTCTAGGGAGGTATTCAGTGTATCCGGAATTAAAAATTATATAGCGGATCTGGTTGCCATACAAGAAATGAGACGGATTGGAGGTGTTATTCAGAAAGTAGATTCTAACATCCACTGTTTTCACCCAACTATATACCAGTTTGGAATTGGTGTCCTGCAGCAAGTAAATTCAAACACCTGGTTATTAAGTTTAGATCATTGATTTGTATAGGAGTGGATAAGCAATAAATAGACCAAACAGGGCAAATTTACGACCGCGAAATGTAAACAAAGATATTTCTATTTGGACTTGCGCATTAGAAAATTAGTAGGAGCTAGCTGTTGCACCGTGAAGGTAAATAGGCAGGCCCGGACTTCGAAAGTGATTATTTCACCAAATATTCGGCAGAGGAGTCTTGCCGATTGTAAAATAGGCCCCAGTTAGCGTAGTGAAACAAACAATAAGGTATAAATAAGTAATACTTATAATAATTAGACTTACTTGAAATAGGAAATCCCGGGTATTTTGCCTCTACTACTACAAAACACAACCATACACTTTCAGGATTCTATTTTGGTAGCATCGCCGATTGTTTATCTGCGTATTGTTCAATGTAAACGAAAATCAAAATAGGTTACATACAAACCACAAACGTGAACCACTAAACTAAAACTAATTAAGCAACTACAAAAAAAGTAAAAACTCGAATTATTAACTCAAAACCCCGCGCCGTCAAAACGAAAACACGTCAAAGACAAAAGCCAAGTTCGATCCTGACCGACGCCTGCTGAGACGGCAAGTGTTTTAGAGCGCATGACAAAACGGTATCTTCTTTGTTTACGTTTTTCCATTTTACGTCGATTTTGTCATGCGCAGAAACCTGTTTTTTCGCCCATAGGTTGCCACTTTTGAATAGTGCGACAGGCGGCTATTGCTTATCCACTCCTATACAAATCAATGGTTTAGATGCATTAGTGCATCCTTGTCTGGATTCAGGTGTAATGAAATATATATTTCACAAAGATCTCCAAATAGCCTATGATGTGCAAACCGGATTGTTGTGTAGAACGGCCATGTACTCATAATAATGACAGCAGGCGTCTCTCAAATAGTGAGGATTTATAGGGATCCCGAACACTGTGTTGTAAGGCGCATGCTATTGGGCGAGAATCTTCAATATTATAAAAGTCCAGGACAAAACCTCATGAGATATGACCACCTAATCCTCAACACTACGAAGCCGCCAACCTTAATTGTGATCAAACTTAATTCTCAGAAGAAGTGACTACCAGAATAACGCGGCATATCGGAGAAACAAATCATGAAAAACAAGACATGTTACAGGAAAAAGAAAAAAACAAAACTATAGATGAGGTAGGACCACTTAGAAACCAAAAAGTCTTCCTGGAAAATCAATACATGAGAAAGCAGGTTAGTTCAGAACTCAATTAATATAAAGAATAACTGACTAGGGCCTCTCAAGACCGCGAAGTTACCAACTTTAAATGTGATCAAACTGAACTCTCAGAAGAAGTGACTGACCAGAAAAACGGAGCATATCAATGAAAACGAACACAGAACATGAGAATTAAGGCAGGTTACAGGAAAGAGAAAACTATAGATGAGGTAGGAAGACTCAGAAACTAGATAAATAGAAACCCAAAAGTCTTACTGGAAAATCAATACCGGAAAAAGCAGATTAATAATAAACTCAATTAATATAAGAAATATTCGACTAGGATCCCTCAAGACCACGAAGCCACCAACCTTAATTGTGATCAAACTGAATTCTCAGCAGAAGTGACTGATCAGAATAACGGGACATAAAGAAAACAACACAGAACAGGAAAATCAAGACACGTTACAGGAAAAAGGAAAATGAAAAAATAAAACTACAGACGAAGTAAGACGACTCAGAAACGAATAGAAACCAAACTGTCTTAGTGGAAAATCAATACCTGAGAAAGCAGATTAGTTCAAAACTCAATTAATATAAAGGATAATTGGCTAGGACCCCTCAAGACCACAAAGCCACCAACTTTAATTGTGATCAAACTGAATTCTCAGAAGAAGTGACTGACCAGAATAACGGGGCATATTAAAGAAAACAACACAGAATATGAGAATCAAGACACGCTACAGGAAATAGAAAAAGAAAACTATAGATGAGGTAGGACGACTCAAAAAACAAATAAATAGTAACGAAAAAGTCTTTCTTGAAAATCAATACCTGAGAAAGCCGATTAGTTCAAAGCTCATTTAATAAATAATGAATAATTGACACGCAATAACAAATATGAAATACTGAGGGTCGATCATTTATCAGACATCATAAGAACGAAATTTCCTCTGAGAAGAATCCTGGATAGTTCAATTCTTGAAGTGTGGCATCAGCAGTGCTTATTAGATGAATGGACCAAACTGAAAAGAACCATAAATTATAGTAGACAACTGACTGCACCATTATTATTGGTGCTTTTCTTAATAATTATTGGGATGCCGTTGAGTTTTCCGTGAGTTAGCTTCAATAGTTCGATTCATTAAGTGTGGCATCAGCAACGCTAATTGGATGAATGAACCAAAGTAAAAATCTCCAAAGAACCATAAATGATCATAGGCAACTAACTGCCTCAGTATTATTGGTGCTTTCTTAATAATTATTTTCATGAGTTTTGCATGAGTCAGTTTCTTCGAGTATATCAACAGAGCTATTTGCACTCTTGAAGACCTAGATAACTAAGGGGATTATAGTACCGTCTTATTAAAATCGTATAAAAATATAAAAAATCGGTATTGGTTTAACTACTGGACCATAATAAGTATTACATAAGAATAATTGCAATTTACCAGTACAGTGTCACTGCCGGAATTATGAGCAACTTTTCATTAAAAGAATATAATTTATTCGACCTATGGTAATATAAATATTGTTGCGCGTTTTATCAGAATTTAACTTTCATATGGCTGAAATAATGTTTGTTTGCTTTGGCAGTCAGGTTTGTTGAATCTAAATATTTACACATTTCGCATATTGCCGTAGGATTTTAAATCGGTTTGGTGCATAATTTAGAGACTAAAAGTCAGTCACAGTTTGCTGCTGGGGATGGCATTCCTATAGGTGCAAACTGGTTTCGGATTTTTGTTTAAATATTGAAGTAGTGAAGTATTTACCATTGACTGGTAACGAAACGTTATTGTATTCTTGGTAATATCGTTGCATTGTTAAATATCCGTAACTTAAAAAATTAGAAGATCAATCATATTCATGTTACCATCGAAATAAGAGTAAGCTGATGAAGAGGTAAGTTTAACGGATGATGCGCTGATGAAGTATACCTATTGTTCGCTGGCGTAGAATCATCAGATGCAGAGGTGCATTTGGAAACCACCGGCGAAGTAAGAACGAGCTTCCACTTACGAAACCACATATCGACGTTACAAGCGAAATTATACCCTATCATGATGATGATGGTGCGTGACAGTGAGGCGCTCTGCTTAAAACGCTCCAGCTCAATTGGCATAAACCAGTGCAAGTTCCTCGTCAGTGCTGGGCAATGAGAAGGCAGACAACCTTAACCGGCCTGTTCGTTGGGGGGTTACCTGTTGCAACTGCTTCTATTTCTATTTCTAATATATGTTTTTATTTGTTTACGTTAAGTACAGATTCATATCTATGTGATGTAATTTGCGAAATATGTTTCGCCTCGCTTGTCTTATAATCTGAACTCCCTGCTTCATTAACATGAACAATCTTATCTATTGAGATTGTATCCAAGGGAAGCCGAACGATCCAATCAGTAAAATCATCATGACAGTGCGGTTAGGCTAAATTTATGAATATAATATTTGGAATATACTTATCTTTAGGTTTAGTTAGCATTGCAGTCCAGATTCTTGTCAACATATTATACATTTTACCGTCTGGTTCAAAGCCTATAACTTCCGATAGTATTTCAAATAGGAAACTCAGTAGTTTTTCTCTCAGTCGGTTGTGGTTGCAAAGATCCAGAATGTGTGTACATTAAAATTTTACTAGATGAGAACTTTGGGACACTCAAGTAGTGACAGTTGATATTAACACTTGACGGATTCAGCATTCAGCCTTAGTGTTGATTATTGAATTGGTCATTGAAAAACTTGGTGATTTGTTGTTCAGGTGCATCTTGTTTACCTCATTGAATATTGGTTATGGATTCAAGCCTTGAATATTGAATATTTTTCAAGTTTTGCTATTCTGGTGACACTGGTTTTCAGGAACCGTTTTCAGTTTTTCAATTTTATAAATGAAGAACCCTCTTACAGGATTGGATTGATTATTGAATGGGAAAGATGGCCGATCTTTTAAACATTCCTCTTTTGATTGCAGCTTTGCAAAATGCAATGAAAGGTAAAAAACTATTATTTTAGTAGATAGTACACATATTATTTATATAAATGTTTTCTCATTGTTTTTCTTATTAAAAGTCTAGACAAGCATCAAGTCAAAGTTTACTTAAAGAAAGAAAGAAACACTCAGATATACAACAACTGTACTGGATTTACCAGCAAAAGCACTGCCCGATACCTAATTGATGAAATTAGCCACTTTTTACCTGAGCCAGAGCATGAGGGCTTGAGAAATCCACTAGGCCCGTATGAATTTTCCAGAGAGCCAATCGTCAGTAAGCAGGTGCACTGAAATGGTGACCAATGCTGCAATGTATTAAATGAGCATTTCTTCCAGGTCAGTGAAAAGATAATCTTTTTAACTAGCTTCATTAAAAATAGGGCCTGAAAGCTTTAGTAGGTTCCTGCCTTTATTTTTAATATGTATTTTGTTTTAGGCATAATCGAAGTTGTAAATCTAACACATGTGAATGTAATGGCACAACCGGTAGACGACACTTTCCAGCCATACTATTTTATATCCGCATAGTAAATTTGAGATATCCTGGAAGTGTACACGCTTCGGCAATTTGGAGTACAAGTTTACCGCAACTGCATTTAGTAAAATGGTTTCAAAATGGAAATAGATCTTCATGGCTCTCATAACTTCAATAATGGGAAATACATTTAAAATATCAGGAGAAGATATTTGTTAATTTCAAAAGAATTAGAAATGTTGTGTTGGAATCCTAGAAAAGATTAGGTGGTGCTTTGGACACAGAGCTTTTCATTATTCTCCTGTAAACCCAGTCAAAATTTAAATCCATGTGCAATTTTGCACAATATTTTTCTTGAAAGAATGGATTTCATCACCGAAGAAGAAGAAGACCTAATGACGACCCAGTTATCAATGAAAACGCTATGGATTTAAATAATAATAATAATAATAATAAACTGTCTTTTATTTCTATCCAAAAAACATTTAACATACATATTTGATTCAAGCCATGGCGAGATCTAGCCTAAGGCTACTCTATCTAACCAAATTGATAAATGACCTATACAGGGTGAAACAAAATCGCTTTCCACCATTAGGATCTCGGAAACCATAAAAAATACGAAGCCTGTTAAATGGTGGCAAAATTGCGCAATTTAGGGATCATTGATATGCCGTTGAGAAATTTACAAAATTCCGACTACTTCCGGAGATATCCCTAAAAAACCGAAAAGCAGCTATTTTATTTGTATTTTTTCCTGACTTTATTTGAAGAGATAATAAACATAAATTTGACATTATTGCCACTTTATAAGAGGGCAGTATCAAGTTTTAAATCTGACGTTTCGTGCCAAAACCAAAGATATATCACACATCAATAAATCAACAAATCTAGATTTTTGTCCATAAGAGATATTAGACAGAGATGGGGCAATCTTTTCTGACCCGATTTCACTTATGAGAATATTTGTTACCGCTATTGGACAAGTGTGATACATCGTTGGTTTTGAGGGGCTTCTAAAAAATTAAATACTAAATCCAGATAATTAATTTAGCGAAAGCCTAATTCAGGAACCAACATTCTGTTAATAGAAAGGATGCCCAAGATACTAAGAAGTTTTTCCTCCAAGTCTGCCTGTCACAGGAATCCAAATAGCACCTTCCCATCTCCAAGAATGATTACTATTGTGATGTGAAAAATAAGGTTCCATTATAACCTCTTATCAATCTTGAAGTTTTTTTTTGCCTCCACCGGTGGGCAATTTTTTGAATCGATAATGAAACAATATAACTGATTTTAGAATTTAATTAATTAAATGTTGTAATTAATATTATGAGTGTCGAGTTACTGAAACTGATATTTCCATGAAGAGAAAAAAGTCGCGTGTAACAGAGTGAGTACTTCTTTACCGATTCCATAAGAGAGAAAGAGACAGTCATATACTTTATTTCTCTTGCGAGTCGAAAATTTCAAAGCATGTCGTGACGCCGCGCCCGCCTTGAAAAATCACTCTCATGCAGCCAAAGAAGTATTCACTTCAAAAAACAGTTATTGTAAACGCATAGAAAGCAATCTGAAAGATAGCAATGTTTACGAACGCACTTTGTGACAGAAATATAAGAAATGTGTACTCTGTAACCTTTTACTGAACGCACCCTGGTGAAGTCCAACGATCGCTCAGGACTCGGGTATCACGTAGGCTTTGAGAAAATAAAAGAATGGAGCAGCGTTCTGTCAAATCACAAAATAATTTGTGTGTCAAATTGATAATCAGTTAGTCGGTGATTAATTGCCATAGTTTTCGAGTTTGTTGAATATTATTAATTTGCGCATAATAAAAGAGACACAACTTTTAAAAAAGCGTGTTTTGATATGAAAATGTTGTTTTGAGTACAAGAAAATGGTAAGAAATTCTGTAAGTAGTGCAATCTAAATTTATAATCTTCGTAAAACTAAACTTATTTTGAATGTTTGTGATGAATGAAAGATGCGCATACGCAGTTGCTTATTGTTTAACTGGTTGCAGTGCAGGGGATAAAAGTAGTTGTCAAGCTTTTGAACTTGTAGCTACGTTACCAAGTAAGTAGAAATATGGTTATATTTTTCGATTTTTTCGTTTGCTTCAATTATTTGAATTTATTTGGATTAGTTTTAGTTAGACTTGATTCGCTCTCTTATTTTAGCGCGTTTTAATGCAAACAAGTTGAAAATTAACCCATACTAGGCGATGTTGCCAAGCTTAGATTTTAGATTATTAAAAGAACTCGCGTCTACCTACCGCAAATGTTCGACCTTCGGACTTGCCAATTTGGCAGCAGCCCGTTGCCGTTGTTCTAATATTTCACTTCACGCGTGCTCCGGGGGCGCAACCAAACAAAACTAACCCAACCTAGCCCATGGCAATGCCCAAAATCAAGAAAAGAGAACTTTGAAGAATATATGAAATAGCACGTACGCATGCGTGAAGGCTCAAAATTGTGGTAGCCTAGACGCGAATATTAACAGAGGTTTAAATTTTGACATTTCCTCTTTACCCATTCCATAAGAGAGAAATAGAGTGAGAGTCATATACTTTATCTCTCTTGCGAGACGAAAATTTCAAAACGTGTCGTGTCGCGGCCTTGAAAAATCACTCTCAGGCAGCCAAAGAAGTATTCACTTCAAAAATAGTGCGTATGGAGTGCATTTCTATTTGTATCATCGTTCATTCGCGAGTCTTTGATACTTTGGACATCAACTTTCATCTGATTAAGCTTAATGCTAATGGCCTGCGAGGAAAAATCCTGGACCTGCTGGCATCCTACCTACCTTACTGATAGAAAGTTTTGCGTCAGGGTTGGTGGTGTTTTTTCGGATATGAATGAGGTTGATATTAGTGTGCCTCAGGGGTCTGTGCTGGGGGCTGGGGCTGAAATAACCGAAACTTCACTGGAGGCTGTGTCACTATGTTTGCGGATGACACCACGGTGTTGGTCTCAGCGCAGACTGCGGAGGAGCTCCGACTGAAGATCGGTAGTATTATGAATCAGTTCCGACAGGTGGTGTGCTTAATACTGAATCTTAATAAAAATGTCTTTATTCTCTTTAGATCCCGTAATAGTATGCCAATTGTTAAGATTAACTCTGTGAAGCATGCCAAGTGTACAACATTTTTGGGGCTCCATCTGGATGATACTGACATTTCCTTGCATTCATATATTTAGGTCCTTATTATTTACTAGACTGAATCTTGATGGCTACCCCTGAGGAAATGATTTTCACTCATATTTCACAAGATACGGAGACCTTGTAATTTTGGATTCGCATAGATTGGCAAAGTGTGGTCTCCCTGTAAGAGACTACTTGTCCTATTCGTTTTAATTTGCTTAGTTGTAAATTTATTAGTGAGACTGACTTGTACATCCATATATTGTATGGTTTAAATATCAATAAAGAAATACAAATACAATACAAATTCATATGCATAAAAAGGAATGGGACAGAGATGTATCCATAGTGCACTAGGTTTACTCTAGGGCAATTTGTGTTCTTTTTCTTTTTGTTGATCTGTGAATTATGGTTATTGATTGGCTTAAAGTATATCTGCACATGTTTTTCATTCGGTAATATCTTGATTTGTTGTTGAGTGCCAGTAAATGAATGCAAATGCGTAGTATGAATAAATAAGATGAGATACTTAGTCAGTCGTAAATAAAATGTGTATGCATTTGCTTTGCTTTGCATCTACGTCAAAGTACTAGATAAGGGTCATATTTTAGATAGATAAGGAATTGCTGAAGTTTGCAATAACTATATCTATCTTCTTCTAGTAGTAATAGCAGATACTTTAGCATCGTTGTGATTTTGTGATTTCCTCGATAGTTCCTGTTATGTTATATGTCTTGCTTAGCTTTTGAGTGGTGTGTACTGTCTTACTTTGGGGCTATCACCTAGATGGCGTTGAGATCTCGTGTTTTCCCTATTGTGCACTGTGTCGCCACGTCAGTGCATCCCATGTGGATTGAGACCCCCATGTTTCTCTGTGAAGGCAGAGTCTTGATGTGGGAAATCAGGATTCATGAGAAAATTATTCAAACTTTACCAGATGTTACTGTGAGTTCTTGATGACTGCAGGAGTGTGTATGTGGGCCTTGGTCTGCTGAATGTACCTTGTTTATACGTGTTGGAGTGTCTGTTGTATGTTAAGCAGTATGAGAGTCAGTTTCGAGCTCATGAAGATGTCCATGATCACGACACTTGTTCAAGACACAATTTGGTACCCGCATATTGGCGTCTAAGAAGGTGTCAGGATGGTCCAGGCTACTGGGTATAAAATTTTATAATGTTTTACCAGATTATGTTAGAGCACTACCAGTTAAGAGTTTTAAGCAGAGAGTGAAACGTTACCTAATAAAGGAAATGATTCCAAATCCTGACGGATCCAAAGCAAGGCGACTGCTAAAAAAGAGCCGAGAGGACATCAGGAACTTGGTAGGTATTCTGACTGGGCATGGAAGCCTAAACAGACATCTGCACCTTATCGGCGTGAGGGACAGCCCACTCTGCCTGAACTGCGGGACAGGGGAGGAGTCCTCATACCACTATATAGGAATTTGTGATAGGTGGAGTCGCCTAAGGAGGAAGATACTGGGAGCACCAACACTTGCTCGGGAAGATCTAAAGGATCTGGACTGGGAGGACGTCCTCACCTTTATCAAGGTGACGGGCCGTTTCAGTGCGGGCCGGGTGTTGGAAGTAGCCAGGTAGGGGAGGGCGGATCGGGGATGGTGAAAAGGGACTTATAGGCCTACTTACCGGGCTTCGGCCCCCCCACCCTTACTACTACTACTACTACTACTACCTAATAAACAGGGATTTTTATTCCTTTGAAGAATATCTTAATTCAGATATTAGTAGGTTGCATCCTGAACAGTAGTGTTTTAATTTTTAAGTTTTGTTTAGTGCCTTTTAACTTTTAATCCTTTGTGATGTAAACATGTGTTTTGATTGTTTTATTGATTTATTATTTTATTATTTATTAATTTATTAATATGTATTCTTGCATTTTTTTTAATTTTTGGTAACTCTTGCTGACGTACGTAAGCCTGTGCATTGACATGAATAAAATATTGAGTATATTGAGTTCAACTGTGTGATGCGTGATATATTTATGTAATTTGTGACTTAAAGAATAAGCACCCAGTAAACATATATAATATGGTGTCATGTAAATGCAAAATGCCAAGCCTCAGCTGATGATGCATTATGGATGCACCGCAACACGTTTGGCCTTGCACTTGAACCGAACCAAAGGAAGATGCAAAAACCGATGTGGCTCAGTCAAGGCTAACGAGTTGCCGATTGTAAGCTTTGTTTTTCTTGGCTTCACTTCACCGGATGGCTGTGCGGAAACATGATATAAATCAGGACCGGCGCAGCGGTGTTTAGATTTGCATTTGCTTCAGAGGCGTGCATAATATATCAGTTCATCCTGGCACCCTCACGATTTGGGTGTCGAGTGATTCTTAATGCATCTCATTTAACTACCGTTTGAAATAAATATGCATGGTGTCAGTAGCGAGGGGCAACAAGGGCGCCAAATGACGTATAACAACCGTTTCTGCCCTTTCTCCAAAACGGGTTTAAATATATCTCTAAGTAATGATGATCATGATGAAGTACCATCAAATGACCTGACCTTTTTTGTTTCAGGTTTCAATAATGACCGATCCCGGTCTCTCTCCGGACGGTGTTCCGAGGATCAAAAAGGAACTGGACTCCTTTACAGAATGTTCGCCATCCAATAGCGACCTATACTCTCCAACAACGACCTCAGCTATAGGTGAAAATGTCATACAGTCTTCAGATGTAAGTAGTTTGGGATAGTTTCTTTTTACATTTTTTCCTTTGAATATACATTGAATTTTTGTAGTCCATAAATTTGGGACATAGATTCAGATGATTCACGCTCAGAAAATACTCCTGCTAACTGTTTAAGCATCATGATTCAGTCAAAAGCACCAAACCTTCAAAATCTTCAGTCGAGAATATGTCACACCACTGCAACATTCTAAATCCAAATAACTGTTCTTCAAAGCTAGTTCGCCCGATAGAAAGGTGGATGTTCTAACCAATCAAGCAAATAAAAATGGAGTGGTCTATAGCTGAAGAGCACCTAAAAATATTAAGATGTTTTTCATAATTTCTGTTAAAAGCTCTACATTTCTTCAGAGAGTTTCCCATATGTTTTAGTTAATTTCTCCTTTAACTAAGATATCCTTGCTCTAAATTTGGAATACATTTTAATGCCAGTGAGCTATCGGATATGTTGAACCCCTTTCCATCGAAACTGTCTGTCAATACTTTTGCTAAATACCAAAGGTTCGTCTAAAAATACCGACTGGAAGAGTTATCTAGTTCTACCAATTTCACCTTTTTGTGGGACTCCAGAAACAGATGTCTTTTATTAAAACTATTGTGAGGCAGTTCCATTAAAAATCTGGATTGTTTTCAAATTTTAATTGATGAAGCCGAACAGCGAAAATCCGAAAATGTTTTTTTTTTTCAGCATAAAATTTATAAACGTGGGTTCGATTTTAGTTTTAACAGCAGCAACTTTTTGGGATCTTTTTCTTTTTATTCGATACCTACAGCTCTAAATTTCTCTGTTCTAACCATCTATTGCACTTTATTTATATGTATTTTAATTGCCTCGTAATTGTTAACACCTTCGTTTTCATATGATTCTACCACGTTAGAATAAGTTTTTCACAGTAATTTCGATTTTTTACTTTGAGAAACTTGTCACAATCAATTTGACATTGTGATTGAATGAAAATAGAAACGTGAACGTGCCACCCGAAGTCGGAAAAGTCGAGCTTAATTTGTATTGGGGTATGATTCCTGAAATGTATTTTATTTATTTTATTTTAGAGAATGGAATACCGTGACAACTTTGACAACAAACTACGATCACCCGACAGCCCAGAACGACAGTATTGCTCTTCAACTACTCAGCCCCACACAGATTCAGGGATTGGACAGAGTGAGGTAATTCAATACATGTTTATTATATCATCACCTTCCCTATAACCTCTACATTTCTTTTACACTCACACTAGACCCATTCGAAATAAATATAGCAACATGGCCTTTACGTGATTAAAGTATATTCAAGGATATGATGGATGTCTGTTTTAGCAGAAAGGAGTATTTCCTAAATCAATCAATTCAAATCAATTTCTTTATTTGCATTCCAAGTACACTTTTACTCACGTCCAACTTTCAATTATTTAAATATACATGGAAGCATATTCAAAATGTAGAACACTTAAAAGGTTGACATATCACAATAGTTCACAAATCTAAAACAAAATAATTTTAAAGTTGGAAAATATAAATATAAATTACAAATTCATAGACAGAAAAATAAGATTGGATAACAACTTACAAACTAACAAGACAGGCTTGATTTACACAAGAGGAAAGAGAAAGTGTGGATCGGCATTTAAAGAAAGCCAATATCAGAGTCTAATCACTGAGAGGTTGACGTATGAGGAGCCAGCATTGAGTGGCTCTTTTAGAAAGTAATGGTTAGGAAGTCGTTAAGCTATAAAGAGCCTTTGAAATAAGTAGGCTTGTTAGTTTACTATCATTTTATTCTTTATAGTTATTTGGTAGTTTATTCAAAAATTGTTGATAGTAATAATAGTAGAGAGAAGTGATTTTTACAGCCTCAGGAAGTCTGATCTTATATTGTCTCCAAGTCTTGTCTCAATTGTGAAAGTAATTATTTCTTTGGACTATTTGCGAGTTGATGTGTGTATACAGAAAACATTCAAAGTCAAAGTGCGATGGTATGATTGATATATTTAATTCAATACATTTCTGTTTTACATCAGCGTGGTACTCTAGACCACTCATTACTCACAATGCTTTCCTCTGCAACACAAAAATTCTTTCCGTATGGCTTGAATGCACCAAGGCCAAGACTGCATAACACCTGATATATTCAAAAACCCCGGTCCTTCAAATTGACAACCAGGTCGTGGAACAGGTGCCGTCCGTTATAGTTATTAACGATATAAGGACTTTATGTCGTTTATGTAGTTCAAGGAAAACAGTGGCGCTAAAAGGATTCATTGGGGTACTCCACAATGCGTTGTCCAATAAATTTTTAAGGTAGATGATTTGGGAACTGCGGTTTTCGAGGTAGTTTTTCATTAGGTGTTTTTTCTGTCCATTCAATTTTGTGTAAATTTCTTTAATGTTGGAGCCTTGGCAAAAGCAGCAATCTGTAATTTGTGGTTTTCAGATATCTCATGAGATGTGGTCACATATTTTTACATTTCGAAGAAAAATCTAACAAAGGGAACCCTAGTGGGTACCAGGCTAAAAGAATATTGGGAAGATGTTAAAATTCATATGTTTTCAAGTAAAATGTTTTTCAGATCTACTGAAACATTATGGCCCTTAAATCTTTTTTCGACCATCTTCTTGACATAGTTCGTCTGGAGCGCTTCTAAGCACACTTACACATACAAAACACACTTGTTCTTTCATGTTTTATTACGGAAAACTATTTAAATTCCTTTACCAAAAATGCTTTGTTAGTTTTATGTCACAATATATGCACAAATTTTCTTTAACAGCCTGTATATGCTAATTTTGGGGACTACTAATTTGTTATCCACGCAGTGCAATTTGCATGGTTCTTTAAAGCTATTTGGCATATAGTATTACGTGCTACACATTTTTCCTATATAATATAAAGATATTACTAACTAATTTAATCTGATTTAACATATACTAAGTTATTATATAACTGAAAAACATACTGCTGGCACTATTCTAATAAAATCATCGATTAACTTACATTTTCCTATTTCTAGTTTTGTTTCCGACTTAATATTCATCGATTTTTGAAGATTTATAGGTCTAGACTAGACTAACGTGTAATGCTATGTATTAATACAATTGATGAGACAATGAAAGTTGTAGAATATTTTTCAATTCCAAATTTTATACTAATTGTGTTGTGTCCACCTATGGATGTTAGGGTCTCACTGTTGCAGTTTGAGTTTACATATTTTATGCAGTCTGTGCCTAAATTTGGTTAACAAGTGGAACACTTTATTATAATTAAATGTTGCTCTTGATAATAGTTGGTGCATGAAGTAAAAAAAGTTAAGACGTCTCCCAATTTTAGTATAACCTTGTTAAACAGTATTTATAGTTTAAGATAAATTTATTTGCATGCTTAAGCGTTCCAACGCTATCCTTATGTAATTTTTTTTCATTATTAACGCCTGTTTCAAAGATTATTGTTTGAGAAGTTTTCTATTTCGAAGCACCTCATTTTTATATTTTTTCTATTTGACCTATGCGAATGTTACCTTTTGTGTGATAATTTTATATTTTAATTGTTGCTCAGTAAATGTTTTCTTTCTTTATTTAGCAATGCCAAACTTAATTTTTCTATGTACTTCAATTTTTTATGAAATCAGTCCATTTATTAATCGAATTTGTGCATAGGCTGAACACAAAGTAGTATAAACGTGTGCCTCCTTCAGAGTGTCTAAACCTTAGATCAAAGAATCTATACTCTAAGCTCTAAACCTATTAATTTAGTGTCCTTAAAGTATATCTCTGCTGCCTTGTCTTGTCACTCATTGATACACATTAATGAGTAGTAACGAAAAACATCAATGGTTTTATCATTAAATTCATTAATATATAATTAGTAAAAATTGCATAATTTAAATCACGTTTACCGTTCTCGTGATAGCACGTTTTAATTTTTAATGTTGTGGTTTTATAATGTATTGAACTTTGAATTGAACATGCTAAAAGGACCGCAGGAGATACCTTCCGTTTACTTAAGAATATTACTGCAGGTTTAAAGTCCATTCAAGGCTATTGCGCTGTTACGTCAGAATTTCTGACGTCAAAAGAAAAGATCCGTACGTCTTAGATAGACTCGTACGTTATTTTTTACACTAGCCAAAATATGTCTCTGTACCTGTTTTCTATTCCGGAGCACGTTCCGTTTTTATCAATTTTACATACTTATGACAATAGGTTTGTTCTAGCAGCGATTTCAAACGGTTTCAAACCATCCGGAGTGTGCGCATAACGATATAAGCGTCGCTTATATCGCTATACGCAAGCTCCGTATGGTTTGGAACCGTTTGAAATCGCTGCTAGAACAAACCTAATATTGTTTTAAACGTCTGGGCATCTGAATAATACTTTTGACAGTTCGTTTAATTTAAAATAATAATATGCTTTTTATCGTCTAAAATCCGTTTAAAAACGATTTTAAATGGCAAAATTGTATAAAAATTCGAAAATTTGGACTTTTTTTATGTCGATAGCCGTGGCTTCGGACGAATTTGTCGTGGATTTTGAAGCTAAAATTCATTTTAAATTCAACCGTCCATTAAAAATAACCTGTGCTATGGATCCAAATACACTGCGAATATAATAATTAAAAAATAATACTTTTGACGGTTCGTTTAATTTAAAACACGCTTTTTTATCGTCTAAAATCCATTTAAAACGATTTTAAATGGCAAAATTGTATATAATACCGCCCTAGCGGCTAGAATTGGTTTGCGCATTTCCGTCTCATTTGCCGAGATTTGTCCTCATATCGCCGCGTAAGATGTTTACACATCAAAAATAATTTTTTTTTAGAAATATCATTTCTTAGTATTATAAAATAAATAAAAAAATATATATAACTTAGTTACTTACATTGTGCACAGCTTTCCAGGGTGAAAGTGGCCTACCAGCACCTTTTTCACGTGTGAAATAATGCACTAATTTTAAAATTAAAGCTTGCTCTTTCTCACTGAACCGGTGGGGCATCTCAAAACGATTTTTATTAGCAATTATTAGCGTAAAACACAAACCAACTATCAATAAATCAATAAATGAATTATCTGTTATTTTCGTTATGATATTTTGACATTGACGCAAATCGATGTCAAAGATTTCAATTTGACGGACCAATTTAGTACATACGTTCATTGCATAAAGCAAGATGGAATGATATGACGTAACAGCGCAATAGACTTGAACGGACTTTAGTCTTATATTATCAGTGACGCTTCTGATTTGGATTTTGTTCCTGCATAAATTGTTAGGAGGGTTGAAAGGTTAGGTTAGCTCCCTGCCTAGCGTAAAACTTTTAACAGGCTCACAGAACCGATAACTCGCCTCGGAATTGGTTTGATATACGGATGACGAACCATGCTCGAAGAAGGATAACGAACTGGAAACGGAAATGCATTATGAGAGTAGCCTCCTGCAATGTCAAAACGCTCAATAATAAGGAACAAGAAATCGTGCAAGAACTAAAAAATCATAAAATAGACATCGCCGCACTGCAGGAAACAAAGACGAAAGGAAAAGGTCAAAAACATATGGAGAATATATTGTAATATACAGCGGTATTGATAAGAGCGAGAGAGCTAAGGAAGGTGTGGCTGTAGCCTTACATAAAAAATATATCGACCAAGTGGAGAACTGTCAGCACATATCATCACGAATAATCCTGGTTAAGCTGATGACTGATTCATATCCTCTAAATATAGTATCTATCTATGCACCAGAAGATAATAAGGCAAAACAGGAACGGGAAGTGTTTTTCAATGGACTAGAAAGTACCATTGACTCAATACCACCCAGAGAATACACTATTATACCGGGAGGTTTTAATGCCCACATCGGGAATGAACCAATTCCCGCAGTAACAGTTTAATGAACCCATGCTCAATGACAACGAGAAACTAATGATTAACCTTCGCTCCCTAAGAGTCTCAGAATTAACAACACTTTTTTCGATTACAAAATGCAACATAAATACACGTTTCATAATACTCGCGGTCAACAATCAGTAATTGACTATATAGTAACTAACAGATCTATACCAGCTCCATGTCAGTGCTCAACTCGGCCAATGTTGGGAGTGACCATGGTTTACTTCTTGGTAAATTCAGTATCAAGTGTGGCCCCAACAGAAAACGTAAGCACCCAGAGAAAACAAGAGAAAGAATTAAGGTCGATTCCGTCTGGGATCCAACCATCCGAGAATTATATAAAACACGCTTAGAAGAAAAAATTGAACTGAACCAGACTGGTGATCTAGACGACGTCAATACCATTTGGAGTAAATTGAAAACAAATATCAAAACTGCAGCCATAGAAGCTGTTGGACCAGTTAGACACAAAGACCGAGTTCTCACGGAAAATAAAACTTCATGGTTCTGCATGGAAGTTAGGAACCAAGGCAAAAGGAAGAGACAAGCGTATATCAAATATCTATACGCGAACAGATGAGTCGCACAATGAATGGCATATTGGTCAGTCAAATTAAAGATAGGTACTGGGAGAATTTTTCAAAGAGATTAGAGAAAGACTTCTACCACAGAAAATATAGTTACACAACTATATTTTCTGTGCTTCTACGGACTTCAGAAGCAGAGGTGGCGATTTATAAGGAGCCACAAGAAAGAAACAAGTGAGCTAATACCCGTAAATCAGATCGGTAAGAAAACCAGGACCAGCTACTTACAAGGTCCATATAAAGGTGTGGAAGCAGCAACACCACAAGCCCCGCCCAGTATCGTAATTGAAAATTATATTACGATAAATGAGTCCGAGATAAGAAAAGCACTAAATAAGCTCAAAAATAGGAAAAGTCCGGGTCAAGATGACGTTACTAACGAACTCCTCAAGTATGTAGGCGAAAGATTGGTTCGTGAATTGACATTTCTAACGCAAAAAATATTTGAACATCAAAAAATTCCCGATGCATGAAGAACAAATACCACAATCCTGCTTTTTAAGAAGGGCGATAAAAAGGTGCCTGTGAACTACAGAGGAATAAATTTACTGTCGTTCACTCTAAAACTAGTCACTAAAGTTATAACGAATGGAATAAACGAACGAATTACATTATGTGATGAACAACAAGGGTTTAGATCTGGATGATCATGTACGGACGCAGTGTTTGTTATTAGACAGATAACCGAAAAGTCTATAGAGTATAATAAACCAGCATTCTTCTGTTTTATAGATCTAGAAAAGGCGTTTGACCGGATACGTTTGGAAGATATAGTGCATCTCCTGTATGACAGACAAATACCGGGTAATATCATTAGAACTATTGAAGATATTTACCGAAATAACCGAATACAGGCAAAGATAGACAACGAACTCACAGAACCAATAATCGTAGAGAGGGGTATACGACAGGGAGACTCACTGAGCCCATTACTATTCAATATTAATATTGACGAAATAATAAGACAAGTACGTAGGAAAAGAGGATATCGAATGGGAGGTCGAGAGGTAAAATCCTATGCTACGCTGATGATGCAGTTCTGATAGCGGAAAATGAAGATGATCTGCAGAGGCTTCTTTATACATTTAACACAGTTGCTAAAACGCTCGGGATGACGATATCAATATCTAAGACGAAATGCATGACCACATCTAAAACACCTCTGAGATGTAAATTAATGGTTGATGACAGATGAAATTCAGATACTTGGGTATAGAAATATCAGAGCAACAAGAACGGCTACGCAAATCAACGACATAATATTTCGTAACAAGCACCTGAAAACAGAAGTAAAAGCCCGTATTTACAAAACTGTTATTAGACCCACACTGACATATGCGGCAGAAACAAGACCCGAAACATCAAAAACAAGCCAAATTATGGAAACAACAGAGAAGAAGATAATTCGAATTCGAATAGTGAAGATTGCCAGAGATAAATCACCTTCGGGGAGGCGAAGCACAGGAAGGCCTAGAAAACGTTGGAGTGACAATCTACCTCCATAAAGCGAGTTACGATGAGGAAGAGGCATTGTGCCTAATTAGAAGAAAGAAGAAGGAGTAGATATATTGTTAGATGAAATGTAAGAAAATATATGCCAGAAATCTTCAAAATGTGTTCCATTATTCTCCAAAGAGTAATAAGGTATCATTTCTGATACACTACTTTCGGAATTGCTCTAAATGTACCTGCGATTACTCTTTGGAGTTTTGATGTCCCAAAAAAATGCCAGGCGAAATTATATCTGGCGATCTTGCTTTACTATTCGAGATTTCTTCCATAAAATAAGACTGGTGATCCCATTCTACTTTCCAGCATACCAACCCACGCATGTAGGTTCTATTCAAATTCTAAGGATTTCCACAGTAAAACAAATATTGCAATAAATGAAGTATGTTAAAATAAGTTTAATCTAGACTGACGTACCACTGCATGAAGGGAGCTGGTGGATTCTGCAAAAAAGCAGTTTCAATTTGGATTGGTTCGTCCGGTACTCTTCGGATATTTTTTTATATTATCATTGAGCCACTTTTCTGAAAATTGGACGATTTGAGCACACGTCCCGCTTTCCCATAAGTGATATATATCTCTATTATTTTTTTGATAGAATTAGTATATTGTGTAACTAGTAGGAAAAGCAAAACATTCCTGGACGACTGTGGTAATTGCTGGACGAGGCGCAGCTGAGGCCAGCAACACAGGAGTCCAAGAATGTGCGTTTCCTACGAGTTGCACATACTATTTTTTATCCGATCGGAATTAATTAGAATACGTATTTATAAAAATGGTGTCAAATATTACTCAAAATAAAAACGGTGTTTTAAATTTAAATACAATTGATGAGACAATGAAAGTTGTCAAGTTTTGAATCGAGCGAGCTTGGAGTTTATTACGTAACTACGGAAACCACAGCGCAATCTTGCTTTTGACAAACGTCAGATCTGACAAACAAGGTGTTTAAATAGGACAGAAATGTTATATTCCTGGCCTAGGACGGAAATGTTATATTCCCGTCCTAGGAGGGAAATGTTGTATGTACAGTTATTGCATGTTGCCAAGCAACGAATACAATATACTGGAATCATGACTTGCGGTGAGAAAACACATCGGAAAGGTATAGTTTTTCGTCCGATCGGATAAAATAAACCATTATCTTATTAAGAAACTCGACAGGCAAAACTAACACAATTAAATGACGCGTTAACATAAGCAAAATTAAAAAAAAATATTGCAAATATTTTTTGGTAGTGCAGATCATTATCTTGTACGATACGAAATGAAATTGTATCATAAATTTTGAAAGGGTACTCAGCGAATTTTTCAAAAATAGGAATACGCATCCGTTTACCAGTGTTTAGGTCGAGAGATCGCTGGGGTCATAATTTTTCTGCGACCACGAAGTGGAATTGTTCGATTATTTTAGGTGTCGGAGACGGGTGGGAAGTTTTCAAATTGACATCTTGTATGTGTTAGCTACTGTTTCTCAAAAAAGCTATTCATATACTGGCACAATCTAAGAATAGGGAATCGTATAGGAGCAAGTTCAAATAAAACAATACTTTAACCCCTTCTAGAGTGTATGTCTGAAAATATTTGATTGTAATTTTAGAAATACTACATCCTCTTGATACCCGTTCAGTGATATACAACATGTCGATTCACAGATTGACTATCACTGAAAACACACAAACGTCCTTAAAATTGGACAGGTTTCAAAAGGTTATAAGTCGTGTTTTTGATGTTCTAAAAATAGAGTCCTGGAATAATATACATTTTAATAATATTTTAGAGTTTTAAACTACAACGTTCACCCATTCCACATGCCATTTGAGAGGGTTGTGTATAGTTCTATTTATTCCACTGTTTTGACCGACTTAAATTTATTTGCAATATCTTAAATATGCAATTTTAGATGTCTATTCTATTGCATGATAAAATATATTGTACGTATTGACGCCTGGTCACTCAGTTGTGTTTTATTTATTTTGTTTAATTCTACATGACTTTCACTATTTACTTCAATGGTATAATTATATTTTTAGGGCGACTTGAAAAATGACGACGATTCTCCCAGAAGGCTTTGTCTTGTATGCGGCGACTTTGCATCCGGCTTTCATTATGGCGTAGCGTCCTGTGAGGCATGTAAAGCATTTTTTAAAAGGACTATTCAAGGTAATATTATTTGATAAATCAATACCACTTATTTCACCAATTTATTTGCAATATATCTCGCTTGTTGATTATTAACGCAACAAGATCTGTTAATGCGATAAATATGATATTTTCACTGGTTAAGCTTTCCCTATATGTATTGGAAAAATACTGATTGACGCAGGGTATCTGGATTCTCGAAAGGCATTTAATAGAATGAATCATTGGTTAATGAATGTGAATCTACAGCTGAGATGTTTTAAGAGCTATCTTGAGGACCGCACGCAGGTAGCTCAGATCAGATATGTCTTGGGTTTTAGTACTTCACGAATTCCACAGGTTTATCGTTTGAGGTCAATGTTATTGATGTCTTCGAGCATTGTCGATTTCTTTTCATCGAGGATGATCACCAAAACGACTGCCACTCTGCAGGCAGGAATGTTTGGCCTCTTGGTCTATGAAAAATACAAGGCAGCTGCTGAACTATATCTAAATGCAAATTCATATCCTCTAGTAGAAAGAGATCTAAAGTGTTGAATTGTTCAATAACTGCGTACGGATAACGTCAATAATTATTAATTAATCTTGAAATTTTGTTCGGCAGTGTGCCCACATTTATACATTACCTTGATTGGGTCATTTCTATGCATTTAGGATGATTGAATTCATCACATTTATTAGTGCAAAGTCATCTGTACTACTGCTTTAGGGAGCAGAAGAACTTTGTCAACATTCTGCTAAGGGAATTGACAGTTATGCACTGTCTTGCGAACAGGGCTTACGAGCGGGTGATGAGGCAAAAATCAAGCTCAATTCCTTCTCTGGCTATAAACTTGTTACTGGCCAACAATCAGATTTAAGTGACAAAGTTTAAGAACTATATGACATAATAGTTCTTTAAAGTTGGTGTCAAAAGCTAGGTTGAGAGAGCATTATGATATTAAAGAATTTGTTTTTTTTTCCGATCGGAAGGGAAACCAATTGACAGCTTTAATACCATAAATTCTTAAGTAAACATTAACGTCATGTACCTAGTATAAATGGGCACGTTGTAGCTCCTTGTAGAAGTGAGGCGCGGCGTTGTTTGGTTTGCATCCCCATCTTACATCTTGTAATCTTGAACAGGTTTTTGAGCATGCAGGCTAGCAATTTGCAATAAATAAACATAATGTTATATTTCTGTCAGTGTACCTTAATACGGAGAGATCTAAAGGAAAATTATGAATATTTTTGTAAATTAGAACTACTTAACTTGTCTTTTAAAGTATCAGTTTTTCTAAGTGCTATGCCTCAATGCCACAAAGACACAGTTAATTGTATTTCCAGCTCGTGGTGTACCTGAAGCGGAAAGTGTAAATCCTAAGCTATCTGTCGTTGTTTGAAATGACTTTGAGTTGTTACAAATGCAAAAACCATTGTGTTATCAAGGAGGAAAAAGGACAACTGTCCGGTTTTCCATGCGATATTTGTAAATGTGTCGTTTGTGTCGAACATAAGTCCAACAGAAGTTCGTGTTTTGGTCAAAAGCTTTGTTCCTCTTTTGTCCTGACTGTATTGAAAAAATGTTCAAAAACTTATTACAACTTAACAAAAAGATTAATAGCCTGGAAGAAGATATCAAAGCGGCAAACGGAAATGAAGTGGAAAAAAGGTTAAAAAGAGTGGAGGATGAAATGAAGAAAATGAGATTGACCAGGAAAGATGAGCAAATAGCTGAGCTGAGAGCAAAAGTGGAAAATATTGAGCAGCGTACTAAGAACAGAGGAAATGAGCAAATAGCTGAGCTGAGAGCAAAAGTGGAAAATATTGAGCAGCGTACTATGAACATAGGAAATGAGAAAGATCCAGTAAAAAATATGGATATTTTCCAGAATAATATGCAGGAAACAATAAAAGTGTGCATGAAAGAAGTGATATACCATATTGATACCCTGAAAAGTGTTTTTAGAAAGGAAAATGATGACCTGGCGAAAACCCTAGACAATACTTTTAAGGAAAAAAACAAAGAACTTCTAACAAATATTTCTGCAACCATGTTACGAAAGTTGGACACTAAACCATCAGCCGAAATGAGTAACGCGTCAACTTTAGAAAAAATTGGGCATACTTTGCTTGAAGCTGCTTCTCGAGACACTTTAAACAAATACATTAATTTGACAGCAGACATAGAGACAGGAGCGAAGCGAGAAACTGAAAGAAAGCAAGCGGCTGAGTCGAGGGAGAGCAAACAAACTGGTGCTCCAACCAGAACAATAAGGGGTTCAAATAGGGATCCTTCTTTTATTGCTGCTGCAGAAGATTGTAAAACTTTTTATGTGGGCAATATGAGTACCCAGTCCTCAGTTGAGAAGTTAAAACAGTTTCTGCATGACAACAATATACCAGTAATGGCATGTGATCAAATAATAACAGATAACCAAGCCACTCAAACAAGATTGTCATATAAGATATCCGTCAAACCACAGTATGAAGCGGGTATTCTTGATGCAGATCTGTGGCCAGAAAATATAATTGTCAGGCCTTTTGCGTTTTATTCGAATAACCACAATAAAAATAATATAAAATTTTTTTACAAGGGATAACCACGATTTTGGAATCGGAAATAGGATTACCGATTAGTCAACTTTTATTATTGAATTGTCAAGCTCTCAACAATACTAAATGCAATCAAATTAACTGTGATCTAAGCTCTAAGGATGGCCTACTCTTTTTGTGTTTGAATGAGACGTGGGCATGCAAAGAACCCATTGGTACTTTTTATTTGGAAGGCTTTGTACTGGCCAGCAACTACTGTAGGAAGAATTCCAGAGGGGGTGGTGTAGCAGTTTGGATGAGAACAGGTATAGAGCTTAATGGGCTGAACCTGGACAAATTTTGTGAGGAAAAGACTTTTGAAGTATGTGGACTAACCTGCAAATTGGACGACACAATGTATGTAATTTTATCCTGCTATAGGTCGCCCTCAGCTGACATGCAATGTTTTCTGGGTCATTTACGTCAAACATTACTTTATCTTTTAAACCAAATAGAAAAATAGTTTTAAGTGGTGACTTAAATTGTGATTGTCATTCTGATACTAGGGATTTTAACGATTTAGCAAATGTATGTCATGAGTTTGGTCTTTTTAATGTTGTGTCTAGCCCCACTAGAGTCACATCTCATAGTGCCACAACTTTGGACCTCATATTTGTTAATTTTTACATGGGGATATTCTGGTAACCGATAATTTGGTTAGTAATCATAGGACGGTTTTTGCTGATCTAAAGATCTACGTACATATTGAATGCACATCGTTCTATGCTAGAGGTTTTAATGGCGATTCAATGAGTGATTTTTAATCGGCACTTGGCTGTGAAGATTGGTCACTTTTGTATGGGATGACAGATATAGATACTGCTTTTTGCTATTTTTTCGATGTTTTTGGATTCTATTTTGATTTATGCTTTCCGCTAATAAAGCGATACAAAAGATGTAACAACAGAAAATGGGTTAATTATTCTATTAAACAATCAAGTAGTAGCCTAAAATTTTTGTTTCGGATATCAAAGGGCAATGAACAGCTTAAGGATTCATATTTAACTGCAAAAAAGAAGCATCAAACGCTGGTTAGGGATGTTAGAGAGTCAGTTTTACCAAGATAAAATAGCTAATTCCGACAAACCTGTCCCATGTGCGTGGAACATTATAAACAATATGTCTGGGAAAATGAGGAATCATATGAACTTGTCCAATAACAGTGGGTGACATGGGTAGTATTACTGAATGTCCTAATACTGTGGCCAACTCCTTTAATACATATTTTAAGAACGCTGCGATAAACATAGTTGAAAAAATTTCTAAAAATAATGATTTTACTGAAGCAGAAGATCTTGTAACAGAGAATGTTTTTCTATTGTTTCCTTTTCTCGGAGAGGAGTTTTACAAGTTAATAATGATGAAACTTAAAAATAAAAAATCAGCCGGGGCCGATGGGGTTCCAAATTTCTTGATTCGACAGGTTCTGTCGGAGATTGTGTGCCCCATGACTTTTCTAATTAATCTGTCTTTCTGCAGGGGAAAGTTTTCTGGTGTCCTGAAGGTTGGTAAGATTGTACCTCTGCATAAAAGGGATGGTATGCATTCAGTGCAAAATTATAGACGCTGTAACTGTGTGCTCTTCCTTTTCGAAGCTGTTTGAATATTGCTTTCTAGATCGATTATTGATGTTTATTAAAGATAATAAGTTGATTAACGAGAGACAGCATGGTTTCCAAGCAAATAAATCAACAAACTCAGCTATTCACACCTTCTATGATGAAATAGTCCATCTGGTCGACGCAGGGGAAAGCCCTGTTGGGGTTTTTTGTGACCTCAGCAGGGCCTTTGACTGTGTTGATCATACTAAACTTTTAGAAAGACTAGTTTCTTATGGATTGAAGAATCAGGCATTGGAATGGGTGCGATCTTTCTTAGCAGACAGAAGGCAGTATGTAGCTATTCACCATTTGCATTCTGATGGTAGTAGGGCAGAAGTTAATTCTAGGTCTGAAGAATGCTTAACACTTTCGCTGCTGACAGTTCCAGCTGTGGTATTACCTGTGTGCTAAACATTTTTTTCTCATTTTGCTTGTATAAACTCTCTATATACATAAATATACTATTTTAACTAATATATACTGGGTGTTAGAGAATTTTGAACACCTGACACGGATCCGTGTCATGCGCATATAGCAAAATTTTTGTGTCACTTGGATTCGTGTCGGGAGTTTTTTATTTTGAAAACGTATAAAACGAATAAAAACTAAATTAACATAAATTTTAACATTTATTATACAGAGTATATCAAAATACGTAAAAACATACTAAATTTGGCAAATATACATAACATGTTAAAATGTAAAATAGTCATTCTGGAATGCTCCGATAATTTAAACGATAAAATATGGGCACCCTTTTAGCTCTTCATTAGTCAATTTCTTGGAATTTTTGCAAGTAAATATCGTCATTTTATGTTCCTAGGGTCTTGCCATATTATCCGCCATTTTGTCTTAAAATTAGCAGCAACAAAAACCTGACCCGAATAGGGCACGTAAAACAAGAATTCCCTATAGTTTAGCTATATGCTCTCAACCGTACGTTTACCTCCACCTGCTGCTCGTGGCGTACTTAGAGCTTAATTTTTATATTACGCACATAGCAACATGTACGTGGTGACACGGATCCGTGTCATCAGCAGTCAAAGTGTTAATGGGGGTTCCTCAGGGTACTGTTTTAGGCTCGGTGCTGTTTTTATTATATGTAAATAAATTGCCACATGTTGTACCTGGGGTATCGATAACTTCGTTTGCTGATGATATCTCCATTGTGGCTTCAGGCAGGGTTCGTAAATATGATATTTATTGAAAATATCAAAATATCGGATATTAACGATATATATCGGATATATATCAAGAAAATGGATATAAATCAACTTTTTTGATATTTTCAGATTTTTTAAATAAAAACACATTTAGTTTTAAAATTAATTGTTTAATATAATATCAAAAATAAAAATACATTTTAATAAAGCAAAACAACAACGTTTTTTTAGGTTATATTTTATTTTAATGAATTATTTTAACAAATAAAGCTTAAATCTTCAAAACAATGGCAAATATCCTCGTTTTAAAAAAATACTAAATACACTAAATTCGTATGGATATAAAAAATAAAAATACAAGAACTTAGGAAAAAACAAATACATTTCTTCTAAACTAAGTGGTAAAACTAAAAATACCAGAACTTTAGATTAATGTAATAATCTTCTGCTTCAGAATCTCTATCTGAAACAGCAGATACAATACTAAGGGTTGCATCAGATCCAGATGCTTTTGTTGTCTCTGCTTCCCAGACAAAGTCCAGATTGACAGCTTTATCTTTAGTATTCTGGTTAAAGTGCCTAAATAAAAACGTTAGTTTGCCAGCTTTTTCATTCCCCAGCTTATTCCTTAGTTTACTATGAACAAATCCAAAGGTCGAAAAAATTCGTTCAAGGCCAGCTGAGGCTGAAACTGCTATCAAATGCTTGCTACACATATTCAGAAATCCTTCTTGGAGCTTGGCTCAGTCAAAGTACTTTTCTGGATCAATCAAACATCAAACTTACAGACTTCCACCATGTCATTGGAGGTGTCGTTTTAAAATTATTTCCAAACATATAGGAAGGAAAAGGCTTTGAGCCCGTACTTAAAGCCATTACTATAGGAATAAACTCGTCATTGATGTTCTGTAAATATTCAAATGCTAATTGCTTTTCTGCATTACTTAATTGATGTCCTCGAAATCTGTGATCCAATAAATTGGCTAAATAATGTGCTGGTGTCAAAGCCATTTCCTTTCGCATCTTAAACTGTTTTAAAACATTTTCAGGCTGCCCCTTAAGATCTCCTCCTAACTTCCTCCATATTTCAACTGCCACTGCTATTGTCGAACCATCTCGTTGCATTCTATCCAGCGCAACTGCCATAGGTTTCATTCGAAGCAAGAAATCTCTTGCGTTGTTTGTGATGCTTTTGTCATTGACCATTTTATAAATATTACTGTCAACTGATTCTTTGTTATCTTGACAGACCTGAACTAATATACCCCGGTTTTCCAGGTAGCATTCTAATGCATCAGTTGCAGTGTTCCAACGTACTTCTTGTGGAATAACCAACCTTTTTCCGTTGGCTGCCTTATACCAGGCTGCTGGAAGATGTGTATTTCAAAAATATTTTATAACCTTAATTATATGCTCCATTAGTCATGGAATCTGTATATCGCAAGCTAGCAAATGTAGAATATGAGCCGTACATCCATACTGAATAATATTTATTCCTTGGACGACCTCTAGCAATCTTCTCATTTTTGATACATTTGCTGCATTATGAGTGACTAAACTTGTCACCTTAGCATCAAATAACTTTTCAGTTTCAGTTATTGCCTCAATAGCTATATCTTTTAAATAGTCAGCAGTATGTGGGTAACCAGATGTGTCAACAGTGTTTATTAAAAAAGAATCTCCATACGCTGTCATAACGGAGCGGAGCAGCGAATAATTGGTTCATTATGAACATTCGACCACCCATCTAAGGACATTGACAAATTCGTACATTTTAGAATTTCTTTGGTTTCCTCCAATACGGTCTGATGTACTTGATCCAATAACTCGTCAGCTATTTTTCGACTTGTAGGAGGCTTACATCCAGATCTTAGAGTATTACACATTTCGTGGCAATGGGAACTGTCCGCATGGGAAAAAGGGGTATTTGTGGCGTAAAAATATGTTGCTATTTTTAAATTAATTTCTTTTAAACACTGCGGAGATGTTGTTATTACTGCGTTGTCTTTAATAATATTTAGGTTGCTAGATGATGGTTTGTATTTTTTATTAAGTGGCAAGTCGACATCGGATGACGTACCTACAAAAATAAATAATCAAGTTAAACTTGCATGCTCATGGCCAGCCTACAATTAGAGACTTAAAATTACCAAAGACTTTGAGTGCCAAAAAACGGGTTTTCCCCGAAAAAAATGGAAAAGAAAAACAAAAAATCTCGGAGGTTTTGTTTGTTATGAGCTACATAAGATGCCTACCTTGTCTGCCAATCGAGGTCTGCAGATTTTCCACAGGGACTCTTTTTTGTTTCTGGATTGGCTCTTTTCGGAATAAATTTGTGGGCCCCTCTGTACCTTGAGAAGAAGTTTGAGAAGCATCGTTTTCTTCAGTGATATCTATTATCTCTTGTGATTCGTCGTTCTTACATATCATGTTATGTTTAATTAATCTCTGTGGTATAACCTGCATTTCAGCTCCACAGGTTTTCCATTTTGCCCATTTACCAGTATTTTTTTCTTTTGATTGGCAATGAAAATGCTGCCATATGGGATGTTTGTCTCTAGGCATGTTGATTATGTAAACAATATGTCATAAATCTTCAACTAGATTATATTTTTCCGCTTAACTTGCTTTAATGAATCGCCGAAGTCAAATGCTCTATAATAAGCGACCTCGAAATCTCAACTGCACGCGGCACTCGCAGGGGAATCACACGAGATCGAGCATGTAAATCCCCGACGGACGCAACCGGCATCATACGTCGTTGCCGTTTAATAATTTTTTCGTCTTTGATATATATCACGAATTTTGATATTTATTGAAGTGAAAATATCATGATATATATCGTGATATATATCATGATATATATCACTTGATATATATCAGCGAACCCTGGCTTCAGGTTCATCCGGGAACTGTTGAAATGTAAAGTAGATGATGCAATCTCTAGACTGTATAGTTGGTTTGCAAGTAGTTGTTTATATTTTAATTTGGATAAAACACAATGTGTTAGATTTCACACAAGACAAAGGAACTGCAATGAACTAAAATTTGAACTAAATAATGTGAATATTGGCCATGTTGAACATGTAAAGTTTCTCGGGATATATTTGGATTCCTGTCTGGACTGGAAGAAGCACTGTGATTATGTGATATCAAAACTAAACTCAACTTATTATGTACTGTTGAACTTGAGAAATGTACTAACACAAATACATTTAATTATGATGTATCATGCGCAGGTTGATTCTATACTTAGATATGGTGTGTCCTTTTGGGGAAATTCAACGAAATCAAAGGATGTGTTCATTCAGCAAAAAAGAATAATCAGATGTATAGAGGGTGTCAATCGAAGAACATCGTGTAGGGATCTTTTTAAAAAGTTTAATATCCTAACACTTGCCGGTCTGTACATATTTGAAACATGTCTGCATATTTTTAAAAATAGGAATAACTGTACAAGGCATGGCCAGTTACATTCATTTAGCACCCGAATTGCTCAACATTTCTATATACTACCCTATAAAACCCAGATAATGTATAAGTCCCCAAATGTAATTGCTCTAAGGCTTTTCAACCATCTTCCGCCGGGCATTGGAAATTGTCAGAATGGGAATAGGTTTAAGGGCCAGTTAAAAGAATTTTTGATCTCAAAATGTCTTTATTCCATTGAAGAGTATATGGCGCTGGAACGGTAGATGTGCTTCTTGTGGGTTGCTTATCCTGTGTTTAATTTAGTTTTAAGGCCTTAGTTATAGATTTTTAGGTTTCTTTTTTCTTTGTATTGACTATTCCTATACAATTTTATATTGTCAAAAGGAACATGTAATAATAAATAAATAAATCTAACGTGTAAAATTTATGGATGGTCTCTCTGGATCCAAGATTTCGATGTGATGTGCATAAAAACTACTGGTTCAAGAGCTGGATATCCAGTTTTTTTTTCGTGTCCTAGAGGACTGCGTATTGCGTAGTGTGCAAGTATATTTTCTTTGTGTGGCTCTTTTATCGTCATCGTTGCCTAGGCACATAATTACATCTTGTAATCTTGAACAGGTTTTTGAGCATGCAGGCTAGCAATTTGAAATAAATAAACATAATGTTATATTTCTGTCAATCTACCTTAGTACGGAGAGATCTAAAGGAAAATTATGAATATTTTTGTAAATTAGAACTACTTAACTTGTCTTTTAAAGAATCAGTTTTTCTAAGTGCTGTGGCTCAATGCCACAGTCAATTGTATTTCCGGCTCATGGTATACCTGAAGCGGAACGTCTGACGTGTGAAGTTTTTGGGTGGTCTATCTAGATCCAAGATTTCGATGTGATGTGCATAAAAACTACTGATTCAAGAGCTGGATTTCCAGTTTTTTTGTGCTCCATGTCCTAGAGGACTGCGTATTGCGTAGTGTGCAGGTATATTTTCTTTGTGTCGCTCTTTTATCGTCATCGTTGCCTAGGCACATAACACTAAAGCGGTATTGCCTGAACTGCCATGCAAAGACGATTATGGGAGTGTATAAGGTTAAAATTTTTTAAGCCTTATCATTATTGTTTATATTGCAGAGTCTTGTCTTTATTAAAAAAAAAAAAAAACGTGAGGATATGCACTCCTACAACACGCGCAATAGGAAAAATTTGGTTCCCGCTTTCTGGCACCTGAAAAGTTATATGGACCAGGGTCTTCGGCTATAAAATTTTACAGCAAATTACCGTCTTGTTTTCTAAATCTTACCAGTATTTTAAATTTAATCGTTAAGTGTCAAGGTATATATATTGTTCTTCATTATTTTTTAAATAAGTTTTATCTAATTTTAAGTTGTATATCTTTTAACTTTAATTCAATGTTAGATTAACTATGTAATAGTATTATTATATTGGGGTCTAATAGACTTGCTCCCTATTTATTTTTGACTTACTGCATGCCGCAATATTTTCTTTCAAAATCCGGCATGTTCAGACCTTGAGCGACTCTGAATTGGCTAACTTTTAGACCTGGATAATCAAACGAACTCTTGTTTTACCATTATTCTCAAATTCTAGGCATTTACTTTGATACTCTTTTAAATTTCAGGTAATATAGAATACACATGCCCCGCTTCCGGCGATTGTGAGATTAACAAACGAAGAAGAAAGGCATGCCAAGCATGTCGGTTTCGGAAGTGCCTCCGCTCCGGCATGCTAAAGGAGGGCGTACGACTGGACAGGGTTCGGGGCGGTCGACAAAAGTACAGGCGGAACCCAGACAGCCCGTATCAAGTGCAAGTTGTGTGTGTGCAAAAACCTCACCTCTTGCTTGAAGGTGAGTTACAGGTAAAGGATTTCAGATACAGGAATGCAGACCATAATACTGATGAACGGCGATGTTAGTAATATCGAAATATATTGTCTAGTTTTCTGCGACTTGGAGTACTTGTCAGACAGTAAGGAAAACTGTCAAGTAGCTACTTGACTTGTCAAACCGAAATTTGGTTCCAATAGCTAAGTCGGTAGAGAGTTTTATAGAGTAGCCAATTGTCATCTGTCACTTAGTGTTTGTCAGTCAGCGTACTGTAATCAGTTTTTCGAGTGCATATACACAACCTATATAGCAAATATCTATATGTCAAAGTCTAGTCTGGTGCATTCAAGCTACTTTCAAGATTATTTTTAGGGTAGGGTTTATTGTAACTTCTAGAAGTTGTGTGTATTATTCATATTATTATGTACCAAGTTACGAATGTTACGATAGAGGCATGTAAAATATGTGTTAGTTTTCTTCTCATTAAAATGCTGATTATAATAATTCCTAGCATTTTTGAAGCATTAAGTTTATCTCTATTGGGACATTTTATTACGGAGCATATCTGGTTTGTGTGCCCATATTGATAGTACAGTATAATTTTTCTTCAAGAAACAACTTGCTAGTTTATAGAATGCTATTAACAATTGAAGCGTCCAAACATTTATTTCATATGGCATTCTACTCAATATCATTTTCTGATGATTCACTTTTTTACAGGTATATTTATTACACCTTGTAAAGACCTTGGTATTAAAATTATACATTTGTAAATTATTTTTTAGTACAGTGTATTATTGTCTGGCATCTGCATAGAGTATATTTACAAAAGCATTCTTAATTTTTAGATATTAAAATGCTTGAAGCACTTATATCCTGTGAACCAGATTGTTTAGAAATAAACACAACATTAGAAAACTCAAAGCACAGAACACTGTCGATATTAAGCGACCTTTACGATCGCGAACTAGTCGGTATAATCGGCTGGGCCAAACAGATTCCAGGTGAGATGCCATTTATATTTTTAACATTTTAATCAACTCGAATAAAAAATCATTAATTATATTACAGAAAAAGTTATAAAAACATTGAAGAGATGATTTTTTTTTGTGTTGCAGGTTTTTCTGATCTCTCATTGAATGACCAAATGCGATTACTGCAAAGCACATGGGCAGAAATATTAACATTGACACTGGCTTTTAGAAGTTTACCCATGGTTAGTTTAGGACGCTTAAAGTTTGCAGTGGACTTTACGTTAGACGATAAACAGTCAAAAGATTGTGGAGCAATTGAGTTATATCAAACGGTAAGTTCTGTGTTATATACTAAATGACAATATTGACAAAGAGTTTCTGATGCAAGTTTATGAGGCAGGCATTTCAATTTATATCTTTTAGATTTTGTAATAAACCAAATTATCAATGTTAACCTTCGGATATTTCAAAAATCGCTGCCAATAAAATCGACACATTCACGTTATATTTTTGGATTCTTTGACCACAGCAAAATTATGAGTTTGCGCGGAATGAGTTTCACGACAAATATTTCCGTAATTCTAATAATATAGGAAACACGGTACTTATTTTCAGTGTACACACGTGGTGGAACGGTTGGAAAGTCTATCGATACTTAAGGAAGAGTATTATCTTCTCAAAGCATTGGTACTCACAAATTCTGACGTTAAATTGGATGAATATCAATCTCTGAAGAAATTTCGGGATAGCATTTTGACTAGTTTGACAGACGCGATGGGCGTGTTGAGGTAAGTCATGACTAAATATAAATTGTTCTCATGCTGACAACATTTTTGTTTTTAATTCACTAAATTTATTATTATTATTGTTATTATTATTATTAACAAAGCTCAGTAAGCGGTTAAACCAATGAGACTGATCTAAAATTAGTAAAGTCACATTCATTAACTAATAGATAAACAATAACAGCAGAATAACACAAAGAACAATAACATACATTGACCTATATCACAGTCTATCCCGAAAGTTAGATGTTATAGTGGACTATAATGTTTACAGTATTTTTTAATTCTTCATCTAGACGATTCTCGAATTGGTTAATTGATCTCGCTGAGATAGAGTCCTCTTGCAGGGTGTTCCAAGTGTACACCACTCGGTTGCTTATATATTCTTTGAAGCTTATTGCATTAATCTGTTTCCAATTTCTTGGTATGTCCTCTGTGTGTCCTGTTCCGATGAACATTGAAAATATTTTCACAAGAGTAATTCTCACTAGTCCACTTGTATGCCTCTATCAAGTCACCTCTAAGTCTTCGATCTGTATGTGTCTGGAGTTGCAGAATCGAAAGCCTCTCCAAATAACTGCAGCCTTGCAATTCTGGAGGAATTTTAGTTACCTTTGTACTTTTCCAACATTTCTATATCTTTGACAAAGTATGGGTTCCAAACTGGCATTGCAAATTCTATTTTAGGCCTTATATAAGTTTTATATAGTTTGGAGATCATTTCCTTTGAATGGTCTTTGAATGCAATTCTGATCAGATAAATCATAGTGTTGGTCTTTTTGTGATTTTTGGAAATGTGGGTTTCCCATTTTAAATCTGAAGTCATAAAAACGTCAAGACCTTTTTGGACTGTAACCGTCGGAAGAGTTTCTCCTTTGATGTAATATACACTCTCTGGATTAACCGGACCTATGTGTAGTACTGTACATTTATTATGATTTCGGGGGAGCAACCAATTATCCGACCAGTTGCTGATTGTGTCAATATCTCTCTGCAAGACTTCTTGACCCTCGAGTGGATTGCAATAATATTTTGCATCATCTGCAAAGTATTCTACAGGTGAGATTATATCACTGACCAAGTCCCTAGTGTATATGATGAATAACAGTGGTCCCAGCACAGAACCCTGTGGCACTCCACTGATAACAGGATGATTTTTTGATACTTGACCATTAACTCTGACGCAGGCAACTGCCTATCGATTAGAAAGTTCTTGATCCAACTGAGTAGACTCCCCCTAACTCCCAGGTGTTCTAATTTTAAGAGTAGGCTCTTATGTGGTTTTTTATCGAATGCTTTCGCATAGTCCAAATATATAACATCTGTTGGTTCACCGTTATCATGCCAACTTGTGTACTGATTTAGGGATGAGAGTAGGTTCGTCACTACTGCCCGTTTTAGTAAAAAATCATGTTGTGATGAGGGAAATAATCTATTATTTAAACAGAACATAGTGATCTCTCTGGCTATTATTTTCTCCATCACTTTGCAGATATTACTAGTAAGACTTACTGGCCTGTAATTTTCTGGATCACGTCTGCTCCCTTTTTTGAACAGTGGTGTCACTATCGCATGCTTCCAGGTGTTCGGTACACTCCAGTGTCCATTGAATGGTTCATTACATCGGCTAATGGTACCTTCAATGAGTCAACGCATTTTTGTAAAAAAATTGCCGGCACTTCATCACTTCCAGGACTTGAATCAGTCTTCAGACAGTGGATGGTCTCATTAACTTTTTCAGGTGTAAAAAAAACTGCTGAGTTATTAGGGTTGTATTGTTATTGCTCGGATTTTGGCTGAACAGACTCGTGAACTGGTTAGCAAACCTCTCGGCTATCTCTATGGGATTAGTAATTAACCTTTCAGAGGCTACTTCTTTTAGGTTGATTGAAGTATTATTTGAATATAAAAACCTCTTGATATACGCATAGAATCGCTTATCACCAGGCGTAAGTAAACTATTCTCATATGCTTTTCTAGCTTCTGTCATTAAAGATTTCAGACGGTTATTTTGGATTCTGTAACTTCTGTATTCAGCATCATTCTTACTTGCAGTATATTTGTCTCACAAGCACTTTTTCTCCTTAATTTCTTTAAAAAAATTATCATTTATCCACGGTTTTACAGATTTTTTTTCCTTTTTTGCAGTGGTATTAATTGGTTGATGGTATCAAGAGTTACTTTAGAGAAAGCATCGTAGTGTGCACATAGGCACATAAATCTAAATTGTTCACAGGAGTAGGAAATTCTTGGTTTGATAAGTGATCATTTATTGCATTATAGTTTGCTTTCCAGAAGTTCCTTTTTTCCAATTTATATGTTTTTCCCAGTTTGATATTAATTTGAGCTGATGCCATAATAACTATATGATCACTCATACCCAATGGTGGTTCTGACTTAATTGATGTGACTATTTTTTTGTCGCTAATTAGTAACAGGTCCAGTAGTGATTTCTGATCATTGCGTATCCTCGTTGGAAAGGTAACTAGCTGTTTCAATATGCACCTAGGAAATCCAAGGATTTTTGATCTTGTGATGTTAGTGTTAAGGTGTTCCAATCAATTTTCGGGTAATTAAAATCGCCAAATAGAGTATTTTCCTTAATATCATCAGCCATCTGCTTTATTAGCTTAATAAATTCCAAATTTTCATCACTGTTGATCTTTCCCGGTATATAAAGACATCCTACTAATAATCTCTGGCTCTTAATACGAACATTCAACCACACTATATTTATTGATGGTATCATATCATTAACAAGATACTTATTAACACAGGCGGTTATCTTGGTGCCGTTAATTTCCTCCTTCACATAAATAATCACTCCACCCCCCTTCATATTATCTCTATATTGTGCAAAATGTGTATAGCCTGGTATCGAAATGATATCTTTGTTTAAGGTATTCATCCAAGTTTCACTTATTCAAAATGAACGTGGGAGTTGTGTTGATAACTCTCAGTTTCAGTGCATCCATCTTAGTATACATGGAGTTAGCATTGGTGTAAAGGAAAGTAATTTCCAGGAGAGTTTATTAGTTTTTTTGATTAGACTTAAAGGAAATTATTTTAGGTACCTGATTAATATATTTTATTTTAATACTTGTCTCTCCTTTCGCTTTACGTTCTTCCAACTCCTCCATCAGCGTCTTAAGATGCTCTCTTTGTAAAATTGTTTAGTCTGCTTTTACATATATGTTAGAGTCACTCTGTATTTTGTTCTTGTGTCTGATTATATAAAAAGCATCCTCTCTAGTTGGAAAGATTATTTTAAATGGTCTGATATTTGCCTAGTCTGTAAAGTTTTAGGTTGTTTATTACAATGTTTCCATTGCACTGGTGTGGCACTTCAGCGACCTTGGATTGTTCTTCTCTAATTCTTTCTTCTCTATCTTCTTTGATGGTTTCCGCAACGCCAAATACTAAAATATTATGGGATCTGGCTTGTCTTTCCTGCATTTCTGATAAAGTGGGTTCAACTGAAAAATTTTGGTTTAATTGTTGATTCGGTTCATGGGCTCTTTTTAATAAATTAGCAAGCACTTTATATTCATCTTTCAACATTACTTCTGCATGTATTTTTTCCTCAATCTTTTTAGTTCATTGGGTTTCAGATGTGAACTCTGCATAACTTCTGTTTACCTTTTTTAATTCGTTGTCTATGATAGTGATCTTGTTTTCCCATTTTTGAAAGTTGTCTTTTAGAGAGTTTATTTCTGTGGAGATGTGGGGAATGTTATCGACCTTCTGCTCCACTATCTTCAGTTTCTTCTTCAATTATCCTACTTCTTTTAGGTTATCAAGGCAAGTGATGCAGAAAAACATTAGCATTCTTTTCATCATTGACAAGCACCTTATTTCAGAGATCGACATTCTTGCACAATTTCTACACTAAATTTCTTTACATACATCACACGGATACCCGAACAATTTGTTTTTTTCTTCTTTAAATCACAATTTTCTTTGCATTTACAGCACACGGGCATGGTTGAATATAGGTTATGTTCTTAAAAGCAATGAATATTCACTGCTGGCTGCGATATTTCAGTTTCTGAATAGTTCTTGTGATAAACTGAATAAACCGTGACAAGTTTTACTTAAATATTCGTTAATTTTCTCTAATTCACAAAATATTTCTGAGAGCGCGACTTTACTTTTGATGTTGCTTACATAACCTAGTAGTTGAACTAGTCTATTTAAATGTAGTTTTGATTGTGTCAATGTCAAATGTAGTTTTGATTGTGTCAAATGTTGTTACTAAATTTGTCACGCAGAAAATCTTCATATTTGTTGCATCCTTGGTCTATTTGTTGTTCATAGGGCAAACCTCTGATGATGACGTTCCTACAAGTTGAAAGTGTGTAGCCGCTTACTTGCACTTCCTCTTCATTATTGAGAAAAACGATTCTAAACGGTTAAGTTCAACCTAATACCCAGTGTATGTGATTGAACGGATACCCTTTCGATGTACAACTTGAAAACTTTATTTAACCAATATTTGTCTCAAGAGAGTGCTGCTTAACGTGGGCATCTGGTTTAGATAGATAGATAAATATTTATTCAATCCTTAAACGTTACAAAGTAAAAAAAAAAACATAACTAAGACCCCACTTGGGGTATGGATCCTGTCACAAAAACTCAACTTATAGCTAAATACAGCTAAACTTAAAAGACAAAGTACAAAATACAATAATGTTAAAACCAGATTAAAAACTTATTACAACTCAGATTCACCAACACACAAAGTTTTTATATTACAATAAAAAAACAATTTTAAATTTAGCCCAGTGACTCATTTATATCACTATCCTGAAAAAATTCATTTAAATTATAGTATGCTCTCTCCTTTAAAAATGCTTTAAGCTTATAAACAACCTTCCAGATGGATGTTGTCTCGAGGCTAGGGGGAGTGCATTCCAGACCTTTAAGATATTAAATATACATTTCTTTGCACAAAGGTAAAATTTGGTTTTTCTGTTCTCAGATTAGTTTTAAATCTTGTATTATATTGATCCTGTCTCTCCCTTTCAGAAATAAGAGATAAATTGGTAAGTAAAACTTTACGCATTCCAGGATATAGAGGCTGTACCAGTAAGAGTACCAGTTTCCCGAAACACCACTCTGCAGCCATCTCTACATCGCATGCCAAATACAATACGAATGAATTTTTTTTTGTAGTACAAAGATCCTGTTAGATTCAACAGAGTTCCCCCAAAATATTAAACCATAGCTAATTTTAGACTGGATATAAGCATGATATGCTGTGAGAGCCGCCTGCCACCCAACATTATTATAAACGACTCGCAGAGCATAGCCATACCTACTGACCCCCGTTGCAAGCTGTTGAACGTGGGGCCTCCAACTCACCCTCTGATCCAACTTCATCCCCAGAACAGACACCTCCTTAGCCGCTTCTACCACAGTGTTCCTGTATGCAAAGGCAAAATCAGTTTCTGATCTTAAGAAATGTACCACCTGTGTCTTAGACACATTAAGGAGAAGGTTGTTTCCCACAAACCAGCCCCCCAACCGATCCAATGACTCAGTCATCCTGTCTACACATGCTTGTCGATCATTCTCGCTGAAAATCAAGGAAGTGTCATCAGCATAAAGAACCACACCACAGTCAGTGGCCCCAACAAGGTCATTTGTGTATATTATAAAAAGTAGGGTCCCCAGGATAGATCCCTGCGGGACACCTCTCCTTATACAAGTGCTATCACATATGATATTTTCTCCAAAGTTGTTGGTTTCAATGACACATTGTTCACGTCCCCGGAGGGATGACACTATCAAGTCCAACGCCACACCCCTGATCCCACATCGCTCAAGCTTGCTGCACAGCACCGAATGATCAACACTATCGAACGCCTTAGATAAATCAAGGAACATGGTTGTAGTAACTTTGCTATCATTTACAGAGCTTAATATCTGCTGCAGGGCCTGATATATATAGCAGGAACTATAGTTTTTTTTTTACGGAAACCATTTTGCCTCTCTGAGATGATGTGATGCAGATCAAAGAATCCAACCAGTCTGGAATACGTTACTCTCTCAAACACCTTACTAATGTTTGAGAGCAGTGATATAGGCCTATAGTTGTCAAGTTTCCCCGCATCACCCTTTTTATGGATTGGCTTTATCAGTGCCCTCTTTAACAAATGTGGAAATACTGGTTTATTATATGGGTCAGTGGTAGAGCAATGATGTTTGCAACCTTCTTAAGAAGAGCAACTGGAATATCATCATGGCCCACCGATTTCTTATTTTTTAATGTTTTTACAATATTTATGAGTTCATTACGTGTAACTGGTTCTAAAAATATACTATGCTGATTTACTGGAATTTTTGAGTAATCAATCACTCCATTTTCTTTTATGTCTAGACATATATTTATAAAAAAATCATTAATTGAATTTAAAACGTTTTTTTTTTCTGACTGATATGAAAAATTCTCAAAGAGAGACTGTTTTTTAGTGTTTGGTTGTATTATGTTTTTGACCAAAGTCCAGGTTGCTTTGGTTTTATTGTCGGACCTTTCAGTATATCGCTGACTGGCCAGCTGCTTGGCTTTTTTTATGAGTTTTTTTAAGATACCTGAATATGCCTTATAGAATTCGACAGTTATTTCCCCTCTGATATGAATTTTTGGTACAACTTTCGCTTATGTTTACATGAAACCTTTATACCCGTTGTTATCCATTTTTTTGATTTATATGTTTTCCTTTTAACCTTTTTTTTTGACAAACCAGATTTAGTTTCCGTGACAAAATGTGACTGAAAGTGGAGTATGCCAGTTTGACATCGGCCACCCCAGCACATCACACCAATCATCACCCCGGATCTCCTGAAAATATTGTTCCAAGCGAGCTTTTGAAAAGGATCATGTTGTGAAATTATTTTCCCTAGCCCTGATTTCTGATTGATTTAAACAGATGCTCTAAGCATAGTGGTCAGAAAGAGCTGATACAATCACCGAGGCCTTTTTATATTCTAAAAAGTTAACAAAGATATTATCTATACATGAGGCACTTTTTTAGTTTGAAGGCTCAAAAATTGTCTGTTTGAAGTTAAAAGAATTAAACAGATCTAAATGTTGGCTTGTTTCAGAACTATCATTTAAAAAATTTATGTTAAAATCACCACAGCACAAGACATTGAAATTTTTAAATTGATTATATAAAATCTCTACTACAGATTCTAAAATTTCCAAAAAAACATTTAAATCACCAAGACATGTGCGATATAGACATACAATTATAAGTTTTTATTTTTACTTATCACAGAGCAGAATTCTCCTTGTCCATCTATGCTACAATTGTTGATCTTTTCCATTTTTTTCAAAATCATTTGTCCTCTCGTTTATTAGTATGCACGTTCCTCCATGCTCCATTTCCAAACGTGCATAGGTAGATGTTAGTTTGAAGTTCTCTATTTTTGTAAACTCAGCTTCATGAGGTTTCAGCCAGTGTTCGTTTAGGCATAATATATCCTGTTCTTCTTCCAATGTGTTTAAAAATAGCTCAATTTCATTAGTTTTATTGCGAAGACACTGAATATTTTAGTGGATTATGTTCAGTGTCTCATTTCTTTCAATTACCTGTATTGGTAGTTTTGTGTTTGAGGGTCTCTTTTGAATGGTCTCCGGTGGAGATGGAGAAAATGGTTAATGATGATACCATTTCCCCATATTTCTGGGGCCTTTACCTTTCCTCTATCATTCCTTGGCACTTCAACCTTGAATGAGCATTTCTAGTGTTGTTTTCTAGTCTTCATTTTGTAGCATTTGGTGATTACTCCAGTGTATACTTCTATATGATCTTGTAACTGTTTTTCATCCATTTCTGGTTTGAAACCTGATACAAAGATATATGCATTGTTTTCCGCTACTCCCAATTAAAATTGAGCACTTTTCCCAAAGATAGGTCTTGGCCTGTCCTGTTTTGGAAAATGTCTTTTGCTGCGGTAGACTAATTTCCATTCGTGCTTCTCATTTTCCATTAGTAGTTCATCTTTGTTGCCTGGATCAGCCAATAATTCAGCTTCGGTTTGTTTCTCAGAGGAAGTTTGTTTACTTTCGGACATTTTTATACCGCCTTCGTCAACGTCAGCTGAGACATTGGCGTTTTGTTTAGAGTGGCAGCACTGACAATGACGTCGCTGGCTTGACAATTGCCAGTTCCCGCGCCTTTTATTTTGCTTAAATTTTTGTTTTCCAATTTTTCTTGTAGATACGTAACTTTTTCCCTCATCAGGTCATTATTCTCACCTATCTTGTTTTTATCTTGGAGTTCTTTCACCAACATCCTCAGGAGCTCCATTTCTTTGGATGGTTTTTTTGAGGTTATATCACTCACATTTTTTTCACAACATATTAATCTTGTTGAGTCGATGAATTTCACTTTTTTCGCGTAATCTCGTTCAACACAGGACTTGTGGAAAACATTTCCGCAGTTAATGCACACAATACTCGAAGTTTGCTTTGTTTTATGACACTTAAAAAACTTTATTTCAAGAGCGTCGCCGATACCGTCTGTCTCATTCGACGCCATCTTTATATGCATAGAGGTATCGCCAAAAAAAGCTGCTCCTACTTTTGGAAAATTTACGTGACACGTTTATACACCGACTGAGGAAATGCAAAAGTACTGTCACGTAATCGACTTAACGCGAAAACGTCCAATGGTTCCTAGGGAGCGGCGCCAAGCAAACGGCATCGGCAGCCAAGTTTTGTCCCAATCTTTCGTGTGCCGTGAAATATGTCAAAAAAATTCGCAATATGGGAAGCTTACGGGAACTAGTAAAATAAATAAACAAGTATTTAATGCAGCATGTTTCACATATTTTCAATTCATTGTATAATAATTCACTAATTTCTGTTTTTAGGCCGAGCAACGTTCTCAATCAGATACAACAGCTTCTTCTTTGTCTGCCAGCTCTTAGACAAGCAGACCACATAGTTCGAAGGTTTTGGTCTGATATACATAGCCAGGATTTAGTTCCAATGAACAAGCTGTTTCTGGAAATGTTAGAAGCTTCCAATCGGTAGCTCTTTTAAAATATGGGGCGATAAATTTTGCAAGAAATTTGGTGAAAAGTAAACCACGTTTGTACAAATTAAATAGAATAATTACGGGTAGTTGTGGTTGTGAACTAAGAGAAGTATTATAACTAAGGTATATTGCTACCCTACTATTAGTTATTAATCAGATCTAATAATTATCTATTTTTAAAGCAATATATTTGAGTACATATGTGATGTTATTAGATAAGGAAAATTACCAGAAATGTAAAGCCAATTTTCTTGCAAAAATGGAAAGGGCCACGTCGCTAAATTAGTTCAGAATATTGTGGAGAGACGTCATAAATTTATAGATTTTGGTGTATTTGTTCACAGGGATTTGAATTATGGTATGCGAGATGTGGCTTATTGGTTTTTAAATTGTTGCAGTGACAGACTTCAGACGGTTGTTGGATGTTCTTTGTTTTTGCTATATGTTTAATGTAACTCGGGGGACAATAAATGAAGCACATACAAAAGTCTTATGATACATTTCGTAACATTAAATAAGATAATTTTAGTAATTATTTCCTGTGCTCTCATCAACCGAAATTATCCTTGGCACGACTCGCATGTTTTCGAATAGAAAATTGCATTACTAGGGGTAACTAAGACAGTTTGCTACGTGAACGGATCGAAGCATGAAACTAACTACTAATCAACTAACTGAATTACACATTCTTCTTTCTGTCTCTCCGCTAATGGCGTGGAGATCGAGTGACACACTGGATTATGTTGTATTTACTTCTGTGAAACCAATTATTTGGTTATTTTCCACAGAAGTAGTTGAGTCGCTCGCTTTTATTTTGAAGTACCCTACGGCAACACAGTTTTTCTTCCCTGGTTCCAGGATGATGATATCGAAACGCCACCTTTCTTTTGTTGATCTAATATGATGTTCAACTGAATAATCTGTTACGCGTATTCCCTCTGCAATTTTATCAGGGCACTTATTCTTAGAGTCCCGCATGGCTTTTAAAATACGTTCACAGTCTAGTAGATAAAGTTCGCCCAGCCGTTGTTGACCCTCCAAACGCATGCAATTGCATGCGTTTCGAGGGTCAACAACGGCTGGGCGAACTATAGGTAGTAAAGGTAGATGTCGCGTTATTAGGTTGTATCTAGAAATTCTTTAAATTTTATGGTTATATATAACTTTTTGATGGGGCTGCTTTGTTATAACAAGCAGTACTGTATTGAAACATTTTAAGATGGATTTGAGTTCATTATATATGTTATAACATATCCCTGGTATGGTAAGACAAAACGTACATTTTATAAAATTTAAAATTATTGAATTTACTGAAAACATTATTTAAATATTAAATTTATAAATTTGTTTTGTGCATAGTATGCCACGTAAGATAGTTGTTGTTCGTTTCACTGTGGGCTTCGCATGTAGCATTTACCCAAATCGAGTGGGAGACAAGGGGGATAGACCGGTTCAATGACAGCCCCTCCTGCAACAATTTCTTTCTTTCCAGCTGACTTCAAAGTTTTCTTAAACTCTCCAAAAATAATCCCGATTCCCAATGTTATTATTCAATTTACTTTATACTTATACATGTTTTTTCTAAGGGGACAGTTAGTTAGACAGACAGCATAACAGAGGTTAACACTGTTCTCGCTCCCGGACAACCGGAGGAGCATTACACACACTGAATTTTGTCTCGGATGAAGAACCCATAGGACTAAAAGAAAGGATTCTAATTAGATTGTTTCACTCAATTTTGATGCCTTTATCTTGTTAATTACATTTTTTTAAACTCCTACATTATATGGTTATTAATGTTATATTATGTCAATACTTGAAAGCTATTAATACGATATCTTTATAGTTTGATTCTATTGTGAATTAGATATTCATTAATTAATATCATTGTTGAGTCATTAACGTTTGATCATAAAGATCTGACTGAAATGGGGCTAAGCACGTCGACTTTAATTAATTCTCTGTACAAATCCTTGTCCATTATGGGGCACACGAATAATATATGCACTAGGTCAGAGATCCCGGTGTTACATTTACAATCTGGGGATTCCAATAGCCCCAATCTAAAAAGATGAGCAGGAGTAAGACAATGACCTGACCTCATGCGAATAATAGTGGATATGTGTCTTCTATCTACGAAGGATATATTTTTATACCATGGTGTAAATTCGAACTCGCCCTGATTAGAGGCATACCATACCTCTTTTTCCCTTGCAGATTGTTTCCACCAGGCCTTCGACTCACTTCGAGTTTTCCTTTTTATTAAAGGATATAGCTCTTCTTTGTCATACTTTATTTTTAGAGGTACATTCAGAATTCTACCCACGTTTGCAAGTTTATCAGGCATTGTATTACCATGAATATTCGAATGACCCGGTTAATCCCTAGAGTTTAGTGATTCATTAATTTCTATCAACAGCCTTTTTGTATCATGAGCGATGAATTTAGATGAAATTATTGAGCAATTGATTTTTTGAATTGCGCTTTTTGAGTCAGTGAGGATAACTATCTTATCAAACTTTCTTTCCTTACATAGATCTAAAGCTTTATTGATTGCAAGAATTTCTGCCGTACAAATTTGAACTTCATCCGGCAATCATTGAGAAAAACTTATATTTTTTGTTGGGCAGAAAACACCAAGACCCTACCTGTTTCAATATCCTTTGACGCATCCGTATACACCCTTGTGAACCCAGCCACCAATCCGTCAATCCTCTCCTAGAATTCCCTGTCACCCGTCAGACTTTCCTTAGTTAGTCCCAATTCAATAACAGGAATCGACTTAAGTTGATTATAGAAGCTATAAGCGAAGCATGGATGTATCTCTGTCCTCTCAATCAAATCCTCAAAGTCTCTCAGATACCGCCAGTCTTACCACGCCAGTATTTGTTAGTCTTATCACCTACAAAAAAACTCAACACTTGCAAATATATCCATGTAGGATTGTTACTCAAAGCCATATTTTTTAAAACAAATCTCCTTGTCAATAACGTTCTTCTGAATTCCAAGGACATCTCTCCACATTCTGACAACAGCACGTTAGTTGAAGTAGATTTCATACAGCCTGACCTAGTCTCAGGGCCATAAACTGGAGACTGTCCAGCTTCCTCCCTAAGTACTTTGACATGGGACTAAGCAACTGCGCTCCGTCAGTTCCAAATGAGATCGAATAATGCTCTTATATGTGATCGAGGGTTACTGGGTCTGCACCCCACCAAACTCGACAAATCGCCTGCATAACATTGAGACCTTTCTTAATACGTTCGCTGCCAGTGACCACCCGTTTGGGTCATCCCTACTATCAAACAAGGGCCGATGGCCCTACTTATGGGTCATGAGCATAAGCGAGCTTATCAGGGTAGTAATCTGCTGGCGTTTCAAGAGGAATCTTGTGCTGTTGACGGCAGTTTTAATATAGTCTAACGCGTGTTTTTGCTTGGCCGGTTTTGGAAAATTATTTTTCCTCAAGGAATTATGGATAGTAAAGCTCCCAGACCATCAAAGCCTAAAAGGCATCGTACGGTTATTGGGGGTCGCTACCAATTTGAAGCCGGCAGTGAACGTGTTAACTCTGATCTGAATATCAGAAACTTGCATATTCCACTTCAAATTTGAGGTCAGAGCAATGCCCAGGTACTTGGTCTCCTGTACCCATGGAATAATATCATTATTGTAGATGACTGAAGGGAGTTGCACGTGACTTATCCCAGGTCAGAAGAGGACCCCTTTAGACTTTCGAGAAGACAACGAAAATCCATAATTTGTGAACCACTGGTTTAATTTTTCCAAAGATTCGTTTATCCTGTGAGGGTATGTCCTTACCTGTACACATGATCAAAATCAAAAAATCAAAATAGCATTTATTTACCAAGGTTAATAACTATACAAAAAAATCTGAGAAACAGATCTAAACAGTACAATCTAAAACTAGAAAAAGTTATATTACAACAAGAAATCACAAATTTAAAAACACTCAGTACATTTATCAACATGAGTCAGAAGTAAACTTCAAACAAAACAAAACCAACTAGTTGCGGTCAAAAAATTCATTCAAACTATATGGCTCTAAATCACATAAAATCCTTTTAACATTTTTGACAAAAGACTTTTGATAGCCCTTAAGCAATCTGAGACTATCTGGGAGATTGTTGAAAGACTTAAGGCACCTATATATTGTATTCTTTTCGAATGCTGTTGTTCTATGCCCAGGGTAGTCAAACGTCTCCAGCCTACGTGTATTTAACAGATGACCCCTTTCGTATGTTGAAAAATCATGAGGGTTTCTTGAAATTAATTTGACACATTCAAAAATATACAGGCCATATACAGTTAACATGTTGTTCCGCTTAAACATGCCTCTACAAGACTGGCGATAATTCATTCCAAAAATGATGATTTTTTTCTGCCATAAAAAAAACACTTTCCAGACTACTTGAGCCCCCCCCCCCCCCCCCCCAAATTTCAATACAATATTTTACAAGTGACCAGAAATTACCATAGTAAACAGCAAGCAGGGCCTCTTTTGTAATGTTTCTTGACAGGACTCTTATTGCATAACGGACCGGAGCTAATTTGCTGCATAAAATATTTATGGGTAAAGACCAATCCATCGAACTAGATAGATCTATACCTAGGAATCTTACTGTTGAAGTGTATGATATTATTTGTTTATTAAAATCAAAGTTCTCTGGGTGAGAGAATCTAGCATTAATTGAAAAAAACATATAGGCAGTTTTTTCATGGTTGAAGATTAGTTTATTTTCAGCAAAATATTCCTTAGTTCGGCTTAAAATTAGTCGACGATATTATCAATTGTTTTGCCATATATCAGAAAGTTAGTGTCGTCAGCAAAATTTAGAATGAATTCATTATTGTGATCCAAAAGAATACTATCAATGTCATTAATGTATGTGACAAAAAGCAAGGGTCCCAGAATACTGCCCTGCGGGACTCCAACTGTCAGACCAAGAACCTCCGACCGCACAGGACCTGCATGTGTCTGAAGTTCCACTAGCTGGCTCCTATCAGAAAGATAGGAGGCAAACCATTTTAGTACTATGCCACGTATGCCATATTTTGTTAACTTTTCTAACATGATTTGATGGTCAATGCAGTCAAAGGCCTTGCTCAGGTCTATGAAGAGCCCACAAGACAGGTCTGATTTTTCAATGGCCTCCAAAACTTTATTTGTAAAATGGAAAAGTGCTGAATTGGTCGATTTTTCTCTTAAATAGGCATGCTGAAATCTAGAAAACAAGTTAAAAGAGTAAAAAAAGCTTGTTAGACGTTCCTTCATAACCATCTCAAAATTTTTTGAAAAGGATGTGAGCAGACTAATTGGCCTGTAATTTGAAAATTCGTCTCTATCTCCATTTTTAAATAAAGGTTTGACCACTGCAACTTTTAAATCCCTCGGAAAAATGTCAGTCTCGAAAGACATGTTTATAAGATAAGCCAACGGCTCAGCTATACAGGGCGCTGACTTTTTTTAATATTGATGGAATTTATGAAAAATTCCTGTACTATGCCCACTTTTCATGGAGCTTATAATTTTAATTATTTCCTCACTAGAAGTAGGCACAAGATACAATGATTGATTATGGAATGGTATAGAGTCAGTAAAGCCCGAGCTCTTACCTATGTCTTGCTGTAGAGAAATTAAGTCTTTGGCAAAGTTTGTAAATGCATGATTAAAGTTATTTGCATCCTCTGTAGCATAAGAACAAGAGACTGCATTCCTTGAAGGCACAGTGATTTGACAGCCTGCCACATCGCTTTGCCCTTGTTATCAGATTTATCAATCTTACCACTAAAGTGACTTGTTTTAGCTTTTTCAAGCTTTTCATTATAAACTTTCCTGGCCTCATTAAACAATGGTGTGTATGTAGAATTGTTATTTGAGAGAGTCTGAAAAAGGACCACTTGTTCCTTCATCTGATATATTTCCGGGTCATTATATAACTTATGCTTTAAGGACTTATTCTGAACAGTTTTCTTTGGAAAGCAGCCATTAAAATAACCCAAAAAATATTTAAGAAAGACTGAAAAGCTAAATCAATGTGTTTCTTAGATTTTACAGCAGCCCAATCTTGCTCCAGTAAAGAGCAGAATTCGGCTGTCTCAAACTCCCCATACACCCGCCCAGTGACCTTACCCTTTGATTTCAAGTTAAGAAAATTTATGTCACATGATAAAATTTGACCTGTGTGATCTGAAATGCCTGTTTTTAAGATATTTCCCCGCCACAGTCCAGGGAAGTTTGTAACGATATTATCTAATTTTGATTTACAGGTTTCTGTTATTCTGGTATAGTCGTCTATGGTTATAAAAGCATTAAAACTACATAATACATCAAAAAATTCTTTTCTTCAAGACTCATTTGTCTTTTCCAAATGGATATTAAAATCCCCTGCTATAAAATAAATACAATCAGATGCATGCAAAATATCCAACAGTTCAGACAATTTGTCTAAAAAAGCATGGATTTGACTAGTTGGATTTCGGTATAGAGAAACAACAATACACTTACTGTTTGAAAATTCACACAACACTTCCGAACATTCAAAAACCTCTTCTTGCGATAGGCCCTTTATCTGGTCAAAAGGAACTGCACCGACATCTCGCTCATATACTGCCGAGCCTCCATGTCTGCCAGCACTCCTGCAAAAGTGCGAAAGCAGCCTATAGTGTCTTATATTGACTTGATCTATACAATCTTTTGATTGCCAATGCTCGGTGATGCACATTGCCACCGGTTTAAAATCCTCGGCAAGGCATTCTATCTGATTCCACTTGTTGTCTATAGACATGATTCTGATGCAAAACCATCTTCATTACATTTTCTGGGTCCCTCTTCCTCCTTTCCAAAAAATTATTACAGTATTCGTAATCCCTCAAAATAACCCCTTCTGACCAGAAGTGTTCGCAATAGATTATTTCTACCGGTGGAATTCCTAGGCAAAAGGATGAGTTTTCCTTTGCTATTTAGCTTTTTCGCAATAACACCAGATGAGCCTTCTGTGTGACTCATGAATTCTTTGATTTGGCTCTCGATGATATTTGGGGGATGATATTCTACCTACGTAAATCCAGGTTAGTTTAGGTGCCCCCTTTATTAGTGACTTATTTGACTCATTATCGACATTTATCACTGCAGTTCCAAAAATCCTTTTTGAGGGCTTTGCTGGTGTAAGGTTATGTATGGTTGAATTATTATTGTTTTGATTTGGGCGATTTATTTGCCCAGAACCTTGGGTAGCAGTAGTCGGATTAGCAACATTCAAGTTGGTTTTAACAGCATTGCTAAGAGTATTGGACTCCATTTTACCAGGGGCTAATGGAGAATTGGGTTTTTCTGCCTCACTTTTTGGCGAATTAGCAACTATGCCTGACTGTGACTTTGGCCGTGCGTTTTCTTGGAGATTGGTTTGGGGACCCTTGGGCTTAGAGGTTAGGGATATTAAAACGTCTAATTTTGCATTTATTTTCGATATTTCATCTGTGGATTGCTCTTGAGATTAGTTTAAGAATAACATTAGTAAGCATTTTGTTTTGCTCCACCATACCCTCGGGAGCCAGTATATCTTGACCGTCCACATGACATGTCGAACACAGTAATTCATTGTATCCAACCAGTTTTATGCCTGAACTCTTACAGCACATGCAGCGTGAAACGCCGAGTCGCACTTCACCCATTTAATTATCGCTTTTGTTTCTCTTTTACACGATTTACACGGTTTTTTAACGCTTTCGTCGAAATTAGTTTGTTTACTAGCCGCCATCTTGAAATTTTAATCTTTAAATAATTTTGTAAATATATATATATATATATATATATTGGTGCAAAACCTTCAATCACACTATCTTCCTAGCTATTGTTCTTTACATTGTCACAACACTGATAACATATAAGTACTTTAAAATTCAGAAAACTTCAAAAACTTGGGACTCGAAAATCAAAACATTTCACTTGTAAACATTCGAACAGTTTGACTTAGCAATAAGAGTCATATCATCTGCATGCTGTATCAAAGAAACCTGGTCTGGTACCAAGTCATGCAATTCTTGAGTGTAAATATTGAATAGTAAGGGGCTTACGGGGAACCCTGGTTTAGACCCCTACTGGAAATTCCAGGACCACCACTAATTTTGTTATCCTATCCCTTGATGTACTAAACATTATATCAGATTCATCAAATGTACAGAGATCCCTAACGAACACATCTTTTCATACAATTTGTAAATATTTAAGATAAAGACAGGAGCTTTGTCATTATTTAACCGAATTTGTCTTTTTTTTTATTACGTGCTCATCCATATGGAATTGTTTTGGAAAGAACATCAATTTTTATTTCACGTAATGAAATGACGTGTGCTTTAAACAATAAACACATTTCAGGTCTTAATTATTTTAAAAATAAATGATATATTATGATGAAACCCTTTAATACCAAATGCATGCAGTTGACAATTTGGATCGAAATCTGATCACTTTGAAACCAGTTGGCATTATCAAAATGTTTTCATTTCAGAAACGCAGTATCGACGAGCGCCAATAAAAGAAAAATAAATAATAATATTTGGGCTTTGAACTGAAAATCCATCTAGTAATTAAGATTCGATTTTTTATCCAAAATCACAAATGCCTTCTAGCTATTGCTTTGACATTTGAAAGTAAAGCGTGTTGGGCAACGTAAACACAGTTAGTATTGCCCACTAGATGTATTGGTTTAGCTTAGATATTGAGTTTTAGAGAATAGTCCCAAGACAGGCAGACGGAAAGTTGTATTTTCTTGCTCCCTGTCTTGTTTTTTGCTATAAAGTGTTCATTACCTTTTCTCTTGTAAATATTATTAATTAATTACCTTGGTAAATAATTTAAAGTAGTAGTATTTTTAATAAAAATTATACCTAAACCTAAAAATGAATTTTAATACAGTCCTAGCTTTTTATCATGCTCAGTGCTGAACGTACGAAAGCATGGCCAATATTTGTAGATAAAAATGAGGAAAAATATCAATTTTGTACAACTTGACGCGAAATCTACCCTTAATCCACCCCTGGATTGTGAATATGGACTCTGCAACGTTTTGTTTGGAAAATTATATTTTCATTCATGTAAATTGGACTTTTGTTATCTAGACACTTTTTATTCGCCATTTGTTTACCCGTTTTAATATACATTTTTCTACTAAAAATATATAAAAACCTATTAAATGTAATTTAAGTTTAAGACCTCCCTCTAAGTGGTTACAGTCTACAAATTACAAAGAGTGACCCCGAGTTTAGTGCATCTTACGTACATTTCGTATAGTTTCTAATATTTCGGTTTGTCATTCAAAAATAACTATATCTAATAGGGAACTCAGTGAAAAATCACATTGAATGTATCTATCCATTTCTCTATTAATGGACATGAGATTGGACACACCACACTCAGTGCGCCCTGGTCTTACCAATACAAATATTAAAGAAGTAAAAGTATTCCTTTTATTTGACATCACTATTAAAGGTATTCAGCCAAAATAATAGCGTTTTCCATTGCCGAAACGTAGCTAAAACACACAGAATGTTAAAAGCAAAAAAAAAATAAGGAAGCAGTGTGCATTGAGTGTATTTGTATAGTCATTAATCTGTATAAAGAGGAAAGGGATAGTCGTACTTGTGTACTAGTTTTGCAATGGAATTCGATGTCTAATCAAAAACTGCTTCTACCACTAGCTATATTATAGTCGCGTTGTTGCCCAGTCCGACAACGCTGTTGGAAGCTTTAAAGCCGAAATGTTACGCCTCGCTTTACCAAACTTGTTCAAATCCCGATAACTGCATCCTTTTCAGTCTCTCAATGGTTCTCTTCCCAACATTCATTAGATGGCCATCATTCAAAAAGCTATGATTTTCCAAACACCGGTCGAAATTTATTGATCCGCATATCTGGATAACTATGAATATGGTTGATGAGTTAATTAGAATTATTCGACGACGTGGCACCTTTATTGTCCATATAATCATATTTTAAATACTAATAACAAGGGAGCTAATATGAATACATAAGTGATAAAATCCGAAGAGAGATCCTTTATATAATTTATTTTAATTTACTTGATAGGTTCATATACATATATAGTTGTAAATATTTAGTAGTAAGTACGCTGGTCGAGACACCACTTACTCTTTATGTGTTCATTACACAGCGTTTACAATATTTTTATAATTTCAGTTTTGCTTCTTTATATGCAAATATTAAATCAACCCTTTCTACTAAACCGAAAATAAACTGAAAGGCTACTTCTTTGTAAATTAATTTCAGTGTATCTATTTTTCATGATTCCGTCTCCAAAAGCCTATGGTTGGTTGAGTGTCAACATAAATTTAGGTATATACATTAAGTGGAGGGCGGATATATAAATATAATAAAGACCCTTTCCACTTTTATAGTAATCATCAGTGAACATCATTATACAGGGTGTTTTCTCAATAATTCCATCCATATTATTTTGTATATACTTTATACATTGTGTTTAAAGCATTGTCTGATGAATATTCTTTTTTAAGCTACTGTGCCTAGTTACGAATGACTTCCAGGTCATGAAGTATTAAAAACTTGTATTGAACATAGTTTATAGATATGAAATATTTTTTTATCTGAAATGTCACTTGAAATTTTCCATATGCATTTTGGTATTGACTTGTACAGGATAGGTCACCCTTAATATGTGAAGGATCCTGACCAATGCGGGATAAAAATATTTTAAACATTCACTACTTTCGTATTCGTGTTAAAATATAGTAATCACTTTATTAAGATTTGTATTTTGATTTTGATAACAAATTTTTTTGTTATCCCATCGAAAATATCGGAATAATGATTAGTTCTAATAATATCTGGAACATAATAAAGTATCAAAAATGACAGGAAATGTGATATATGTTAAACCATTTGGATTTAATAGTCTGTCAAAGAATCAATATCGTTTTTATATGCCGATATCCCGTAAATAAAAAATTTAAGAATGTAGTAGTTACATGAAACCTGTGTGAAATTTCGAACTAAATTAAGGCAGTGGTTTAGCTGTTCAAATAATTTTTAAGGTGCTTTTACACAAATCAATTTTTCTCCTAATACAGTTAATATGTTAGATGCAGTGATTCTCCATAGCCATATTAAGGGTGGACCACCACCCGAATATAGTTATTTCTATTTGAAATTTTAATTGCATTTTCTGGTGATTTAGCGGACAGTTTAATTCGTTAAGGTTTGTGGCAGCAGAAGCATTTATATATTGACATAAAAAGATAAGATCTGATAAATCCCTTAATAGAAAATGACTTGTCTATATATACAGCAACATAAACCTACAGTTGTTAGTTTTTGAAGAGTAGTTCACACTGTTTACCCTACTACCTAATATTTTCACAAAGGCAAGATGTATGTGGAATTTTTTTAGAACTAGGACAGTAAAGGTAATAAAGTCTGTATATATTTTAAAATATATTTTATAGTAGATGATTTGTAACATATTACATATTTTTATGTCCTCCGTCGATGGCATAAGTTTCTGGTTCACAGGCTAGAAAATCGGAACAAAGTTGCACTAGTTAAAATTGGCTTTTTTTACACATAAGCATATTAAGTTAAATGATTAGTAATCATAGACCTTATTCTGTTCCGATTTTTTGTATAAGCAATTTGTAAACATATTGTATTTTGTTACGTAATTCTCTTGGAGGCAATTATGTAAAAAATACAATTACTTAACATTGATTATATCAGAACTGTCAAAAAATAAATACTGTGATTTGATTTTATATGTACGATTTGCAAGAAAATTATCAAATAGTAGAGATATTTACAATCAGAATGAAACGGACGCTTGCTACGCAGGCTAGTCGAACACAACATAGACGTACTGTACCATCAAACCTCAAATCCCACCTACTATCACGTACAGGGTTATCCAACGAGGACTAGACAAGGCGATATTTTGACTTTCCCTGTACTTTGATAAAAAAAAAACTGAAATAGCCATCTTATGTAATTGAAATAGCCCTCTTATGTAATTTTCTCCCATGAATTCGGATATGTTCAGCAAAAAACAATTGAACATCAAATTGCTAGGGGTCACTTCGATATTTTTTTAAATGAGATGCCCAGTATATTATTGGATATTCGGATTGTGCAAAAAGTCTAGACAAATTTCATGAATAATGTCTTGTACCTATCTCTACCGGTTTTAAATATTGACAGTTAAAAATCGACCATTTACCAAGTTTGACAGCTTGTAAAATCTAAACGGCTTAAGATAGAACAAAACGGTTTGCACTTTCCTATATTGGTTTTTCATAAGCTATCGTATGACACTAACTTTAGATTTAACCAGAGGTTAAAAAATCCCGGATAAATTTAAGACGCCCGACTCCACGCAGTTTCATGCACACGTAACAAGTATTGCAGACCAATTCAAACACCATAAGTACCCGATAGCCTCTGTAGCATTGAATAAACTATTAGTCAAACTTGCAGAGATACGCAAAACGCTAGCCCGCCTGCCCGGAAACAAAGCCCCCTGGTCCTGACGGCATCCCGTATATTCTGCTTAAGAATATGCCGAATAAGACCGTCATCCAACTAATGCACATTATAAATGCAATTATACGCCTGCAACACTTTCCACTTTCCTGGAAGAAAGCGGTGATAATACTGTTCTTAAAGCCGAATAAAAACCCGAAGAATCAACAATTTGGGTGAAGAACTGCGCATTTTCTACCACAAGAATAGTTCTGTTTTCGCCGCGGACATATAACTACTATACATATAATGGCTTCAATGAAAGAAAATTAGCCGTTTGACAATGGCTTAATTTATAAGCTACTAGCCAAATATTTAACAGCCCTTATAACGTCATACCTTTTGGACCGCATTTTCTCGGTACTGATCCACAGTAACGTGTCAGGGGAAAGGCACATCAAATCGGGTGTGCCGCAAGGGACAGTATTGTCACAGCAATTATTCAGTCGTTATATAGCTGACTTCCCTTCACACCCCTCAACTTCCTTTGTCTTGTACGCCGATGATACCGCAATCTCCTCGCAAGCATCGGAGGCGCAGGTAGCAAGGGAAGATCTTGAACAGCACCTTGATCTAGTTCCGAAGACTGGAAGATCAACCTTAATGCTGCGACGACTGAACTAAGCATAATCGCTCGGAAACGTATAACTAAGGTCACGGTCACGCCGTTAGTTATTAACAACGAGGCGATAATGCCGAAAAAGTGAAATACTTAGGGATAGTGTTCGACAGTAAACTAAATTTCTCCAAGCATGTCGCGGCAAACAAGTTAACCATATACAAGGCCATAATCGGGCCAATTCTTTCATATGGAGCTCCACTGTGGTACTCTGTTGCCAAAACTCACTTAAAAGCACATTCAAACTATTCAGAATAGATATCTGCTATCCGCGTTTTCGCTACGGTCTTCGACCGTGTCAAAATCGAGGAACTGCATGATATGGCCAGCATTGAATACATCGAACAACATATTATAGATAATATATCATGAAAGTTCTTCGATTTTGACATTCGACGATCACCGGCGCGGATCGCGGACACTAGATACTGTGACATTCCATTTTGGTCGCTAACTAGAAGTGAATTTCTAGTACACCCCTGGTACTATTTCGGGTTTACGCTCGAGTTCGACATTTGAATCAGAGATTTAATTCGAACTCATCTATCTGGCATCTTCGTCATAATCTCTGTTGTTTGCGCGGTGTGAGAATCCTGCGCGTAGTTTTCATTTTGCAGGAGCGAGACGACTCCTTCGTTCTCGGTCTGGTACGACACCTTTTTCTGGCTAAGCTTTCCGGTTGACTTGTCGATTTATTAAAGTCTGGTTTAATCCCAGACACCTTAGTTGGATTTTGTCGACAAACGACGTAGAAATTTCCACATCGGCCATTACGTTTTGCTTTGGTTAGTTTTAGTGCTATTGTTGCAAGAATAACTCGCCTGGCGAGAATTTCGTAATTTGCTTTGTCTGGTGTTGGAAGCCATTGTGTTATTCGCGCTTTTGGCCCTCATTTTAAGAGGTAAGTTTTCTTTATTAATTGCCGATGTTTTGCGTTTCCTGTGTCTTTATTAATTGCATTTTATGTATTATTTCGCTTTTCATTCATATCGGACTCGATTTAATAGCTTAATTGATCGGCGTGACGTCATCTTAATGAGAGATTAATTAAGGTTGATATTTTTTTATTATTCGGATGGCCTTTATTATTGAATAATTATAAAACTAACCGTTTTCATTCATATCGGACTCTGTTTAATTGGCTTAATTAATCGGCATGACGTCATTTTGATTAGAGATTAATTAAGGCTTATAGGTTTTGTATTCGGATGGCTTAATCATTTGTATTTACTCGCTGGGCTTCGCGCTTGATTCAATTAATCGTTTTCTTTCATTTAGGACTCGATTTATTAGCTTAATTGAACGGCATGACGTCAGATTAATAAAAGTTTTTGGGTTTTTATATTTGAATGGATTAGTTATTATTATTTATTCAGAGAGTGTTGCAATTAACCTAATTAATCGTTTTTATTTTATTTCCGACGAAATGTAATGTGTATTTTTGATAATTTAGTAGTTCGATTTATTTGACCGTTCTGTAGCGGTTTAGCAGCGAGTGTAAAATTTAACCATTGATTTTTATGTTGCTTTATCAAAGGCATCTATTGTCTACAGCAATAAGTTGCAATTAATGCTAAAACAGCTAATTTCATGGAGTTTATTTTGTTACCGAAGTTAGAATTGATGGGGAATTATTGTTTATTATTATTTATTGTTTCTATCTTTAATTTTAATAATTAATCTTACAATTAATTTCTAGTGATTCTTGTGGGTAGTTGATTCCTTAATTAGACACTAAACCGGGAAATTCGGTTGTTAATGATCACGTAATGCAGTTTGGTTTATTATTAGTTTCCGTTACTAAGGGAAGCCATCAGATCGCGTTATTTAATGCAAATCGCATATTTTCGTTCATTGCTGTTTACTTCATTGAACTTTATTCTTGAATTATTAAAATAAAGGTAGAGGCCCGCTATGTATTTGATTTTAATATTGGAAGGTCGTTCGGACCATTTATTTGCCAAATTCGTTTATTATGATGTTTTTATTAAAGTCAAATTTGTTTAGTATGATTTTTCATTAAAGTTTATTTTAGTGCTTTTGTTCATTATATAGATCATACTTGAACTCTTTTATCAATATGGTATGAGTATTATCTGTACCAGATTTGGGTACAATCTTTTTAATTACATTTATTTATCCTTTTTTTTTGTACTATTGCTGTCATTTACTGCATTCAACGTTTGTTTTGCTGTGCCGAACTCGGTTCAAATTCCTGAACTGCTTTTTCCCCTCTTTCTAAATGCTGTAATGTTTTTGTTTTAACGAATGATGTCGGCTTCTCTTGGGCGAACTGAACCTTTCTAGTTTTCTGCATAACTAATATTAAGTTATAGTTGTAATAATTATTTCGATTGATATAATATATTATTACGGAGATGCTCTTTTCTCATTTATTCTTTGTTTTTTTTTTGAACTCTTGGTTCAGTATTGAATTTCATTTAAAATAAAAAGGGGAAAACCCTATCTCTTTAATCTGAAACAGTGCTAAATTATGCTTTTGAACGGAGAGTATATAATAGCAATCGATTCACATATCATTGTGACTCGTTACTAGGGAACGTTTCCATTCATAGGGTCCTCCCACCCGGCGGGAACTTTGATGTCCTCCCACCTGGCTGGGATACTGAAGTTCTACCATCCAGTTAGAATTATTGGAACTTTATAGTCCACTTAACCAGCTGGACTTGCCGGACGTTTGAAGTCCGTCCACTTGGTTTGATTGATGTGGTTCACCCTGGTATGAACTAAGGGTCCGGAACGAGCCGCCTGTGTTCACCTGACGGTGGAACTTCAGTGAAGGCTAAGTGATAGTTGGTTTTAGATTTAAATTGCTGTTTTTTTTTTATTTTTGAAATAACTGACACTTTTTAGTTAGCACCTTTACCCGTGTAGTACTTGCGCCACAGAAAATATAGTGTGTAACTATATTTTCTGTGACATAGTGCATATATTTATGTTATATGTTTCTATGTTTGTAATGTCCTGTGTGTCAACGCGAAACAGGGTTTTTTGCTAATTTTCCCTGTATATTATCTTGCTTAATATGAACCAAAGAATCTAAGAACCAAAAAGCTTTGGGAAAGATAAAAGCAATTTGGTTCAAGGGATTATCCCATGTAACTATATTTAGCAGTCACTGCTGCTAACCTATTTGCGGAAGTGCCTACATCTGCCCTACGCCCGTAGATGTTTGGTACGCGAGTGGAGTGAAGCTATGAGTGCTAAACCGCAGCACGCGTCACGTAAAAACATTACTAAGCAACTAGGTTATAGGTACTCAAAATATGTAATTCTTGAAATAAATGATTATCTATCTATCTATCTACAGTAGAATAACAGTTATCATAGATACGACAATCTGGTTGCTAGATGATGTATTATTTTACCAAAGACATATAATATGTCTTTTTGTATTTTGGTATCATAAAGAAGTAAGTCTTTTCGATACGCAAAGTAGTGTCGAAAAGAAGCTCTTTTCGACACTATTTTTGTTGACTGGTTGCTATGATATTAACAAAATTGTTCAATTTTAAGGCTCACTAGCAAAAATTTCGACACCGTTTTGAATGCGATTCCTAATAATACAGACGTCAAAAGTCGAACTTTTGGTCGCGACTTGAATAAATTAATGTTTTTCATTAAAAAACGCGCAAAATAGAAAAAATAGTATAAAATACACGTTTTAAAAGAGATTTAGCGCACTCGCACGTTAGGAAACCGGGGCAAGCGGGTCGTTGCCTAATTTCGTGCTCGTGCAAAAAAATATGGTCTTTTAAAACTAGTATCTTAATATACTATTATAGTTTCGTTGTAACAAAAACAGACATCAGCTTCTTGACATACGCAGGCATCATAACGTCTTAGTGCAAACTTCCAGTGGCGTCTTACATTGTGTTGTGAAGTTTTCAAACATTGAGAGCATATTACGATTAAAACGTCTTAAGGTTAAATAAACTAAGGACTACGGTAACAAACAATAAATATGATTTTATTCAGTAAATATTTACATCCAATATACAGCACAGCTTCGTAAGAGAAATATGCTAGTTCACATAAAAAATAAATATAAACATCAGGGCTTAAATTTAACATGTTGTCGCTTCGTCCCATACAGCCTTAAATAATAATTACTTATGCAACGAGTGCAAATGCTTTTGTAGGAGATAATATGATTAATGCTTTTATACAAGAGAATATGATTCTACATAAGTAGATAAAAGCTGAGTGCAATAAGCCTACTTTTGTCATACACTATTTTTTCTACGACCGTTCCCTTCTCAAAGAATGTCTTGGTGTGAGACAACAATCAATGCTGAAAGCCTCTCAGTCAAATAAAATTGATTTGTCAAATTACAGCGTTTCTAAAACGAACATTTGTTCGATATCATGTTGAGAAGTTGAAAATATTTTATTAATAATAAAATAATAGAGCGAAAACAGTTTATTGCCTGAATTCCTAGATTTTTGACTGCTTGTTAGGTCAGACTAGAGGTTATGCCGACAACAATCGTTGGATATCATCTGGACAAACTTGACAGCAAGCAAAAAAACCGGGATCTAAACTCCCCACGAAAAATATTTAATAATAAGGGTAAAATACTAGCTTTGAATTGGTTCTTTCAAAGTAATAAAATTGTAAAGTTTGAAAACGTCTGAGACGACCTGCATAAAAAATACGATTGGTAACTACAAAATGCAAATACCACAAACTAAAACAAGCTACAAGCCCTTGTATGGCAAATTGAAGTCGAATATATCATTTATTATTGGAATTAGGTGATTGAAATGAGTCCTTTTGTACTAATACCAAAAGTTAAATATCTCCGTATCCAGTGAAAAGTATATGAAACGAATGGTTAACAGCAAATGGAATTTGGTTAGTGAAACTAACGTAAAAATTATTTTTTTGACCTTGGGTAAATTGTTGCCCTCATAGGCACCCAAACTAACCAACACTTTACGTTCTTGGCACAAAAAAATCTAAATCGTATAAAATACTCTAAAAAAATCACCTTAAAACATGTTGCATGTGTTGGGCTTAACAATACATAAATCCAAATTGTGGTATATTTTATATCAGGGTATGTAAATTCAATTTTACGTCCAAAAGCAGAATAGCGGGTAAAATGTCAATATAGGCCTGGTAGTACAACAACGTAATATTGTCCTTAAATGAAAATTGAAGTTTAATTTCTGAACGATCATAGAAAAAAATATGTAAACATGTTGGCTAGCCGCTTCAGATATTTTCAGCTGGAAGAAAAGTAACATTCCAAAATGCAGTTTTTATCTATAGTGAGGCATCTAGAGGCCTTTTCCACAACGTATTTTTGGGGGCGGCCGACTTCAAATGAAATATTCTTCAAGAACATATTTCGGAAACTTTTTACTCCCATTGCCTTACGGCTTGCTACAGTAACATTATTTCTTTTGATACATTGCAGTCCTTTGGTTAAGACTATTTCAAACAAATTGTGATGTTAATGCTCACACTGCTATTTGTGAGAAAACTGATTGTATAGAGAATACAATAGAAAGAAAGTTTCATCCATAATAGCATAATGTAGATTAAATGCCATAATTTACATAAAACTTTGTGACTTCTAATAACTAACAGTATATCGCATACCATCTGTGATGCTTTCAAAAAAGAAACTGATTCTTGTATTTCTTCCAGATAAGTTCGTAAAAATTAAAATTATTTTTATGGCAGTTAATCTTGAGGCAAGGGGTGGGCCCATGGGTCCCTAGTTTAATTATAAAACAATTAGGTTGGCAAAACTGCGTTTGCTAACCTGGCAGCTACAGGTGCTGCCAATCTAATTAACATATTGATGAATAGCTTATTATATACTTAGTTACAGGAATATTTAGCGAACCTAAAAATTGTTGATACTTGCAGAAGCCTAAGTTATAGACGTCTTAGTTTTTGGTGGTAACTTTGAACATATAAACAGGTGTCTTAGTTTATTTTACATAATCTAATACATATCAAAATATCAGAGAAAGGGGGAATGTGTCGAGCTATAAGTAATTATATTGAAGCCTAAAATTAGATTTGTGATAGTTCCAAACAAGCTCTTTAAACAAATATTTTCATATCTAGTTACTAATAGTAATAAAGTTGCAATTATGTTAACTCTAGGCGCCCCCCTTATTTCATTATTTTCAGAATCTAGCGGCGTTACTTTGAATCTTGTATACAAGCTCACATGAAAAAATTTAGTTCGTTGTTTTTTCCGAATCTCATAAAGCACAACTTTACATAAGAAACGGAGAAAAATATATATACATGCTAAAACAGAACACCGAATTTTATTTTTTATTAAGGTAAATACTATAAAAGAAAACATCATTACTCGAGGACCTTTAATTTTAATATTGCAGTGAAAAGTGCAAAAATCCACATTTTCTTTTCTTTACCTAGACATTTTAGAAATTCGTATTAACATTATTATTTAACCTTAAGATTAAAAACAAAAATGGCACGGACTCTCTTCAAGTATCTGTTGCAGAAAATAGTATACATAAAACTAACACATATATGTTCTTGTTCATTCCTTCTTACTCATTGGAGGCTTATATTCAACGGCAAAATTCGGGTTAAGATCATTTGCCTAGTTTGCCGTTGGAGTATAATATGATTATTTAAAAGTCAAAAGGGCAATAAAAAGATATTTTGCAATGTCTTTAAAAGGTTGGGTATGGTTGAACTGCTAAATTTTTATATTTCTGTATTACACAAATTGACAGTTGTGTATTGATAAAGTAACTACAATCTACGATTTCTTTTTAATATAAGTATGAGTATCTAAAAATATATAAATTATCCTATACATTTCGGGTACTGGTTAAATCTATCATAATTTTGAAGAAAGGGAAATAATCACCGGGATTAATTTAAAAGGTTACAAATCTGCCTTTATGGAATACTAACTAAATGCAGGTATTTATGTAATTATTCCCAAAGGAATTTCTACTTCCACATAATTTTTTGATCTGCCTTGTATGTTTCCAAATACTGTAGACATAAACATTAACTTCTTTGATTACCCTATCACAGTACCATCTATAAATTGTAAAAAAACTAGTTGGCAAGAAAATTAACTATTGCGTATGGTAACCAAGTATGAACGCGGGACGTAATTCTACAGCAGGATATTTACTTAGTTTTATTTATTCAACATATGGAATATCCATTTTAGAAATACAAAAATGAAAATATGGAAAACCAGCAGTTACCATAGTTCATTAGTCATAATTACTCTCCTGAATACATAAAAATTACAACTAAGCTAATTAAAACACTGGCACATTCTTGATGGAGCATTATACTAGCCATAACTTATATGATTTCGGGAAATAACAAACAGTGAAGAATTCCTAGTTCTATGAACGGTGTTAAATTGAACCGAAGCTAGCAATGAGGGTGAGGAAATCCTTCCATTAAGTAACCTGAACAAAAATTAAATATCCGTCCGGTTCCTGCGCACCTCGAAGAGCACATCTTAAATGCTTTCATTACAGGCTGATAATCTATATGATCATTATTCTCATTCTAAATATTAATTCCCGCTTTATATGTCAATACACGCAAAAACCGTCTATTAATAATGAGCAAAAATAACTGAACAGTACCGCAGCTTAAGTGTTTGGAGAATATTCCCGACCATTTCTGTCCACAAAACTCAAATTCCACTCCAACCATGTGAGAAATATGACCCTTAAATGTCAGTCGATTGTCCAGTACTTCCAGATCCCGTTCTATAGCATTTGAACGCCCAAACACCGTTCGTTCTTGACCACTCTTAATATCACTGCAGCATCTGACGAGCAGATGCATAATCAATCACCCTAAACACCTTGACGTCATCAGCAAATAACAAAAAGTGAATCAGCAATGCCATAATAATATTGAATAATGAGAACGCCGCAGAACTCCTGACTGAGCTTTAATTTCCTCTGAAATGTAATTGCCTATTCTAACATATTGGTTTCGACTCGTCCAATGAGGCCAAAGTTTCCCGTCGAGAAATCAGTATATAGATGCAATCTCTGCACACTCTTCACGAAGACTCGTAACAAGCACTGCTGATATACCGAAAGGTTCGTAACCGCTGATGAGTATTTAAGTCAAGTAAAAATATATATGGAAGTTACAAAACCTGCTTTACGGTAAGCAGAAAAACCGCAGGAACTCAAACTACAACGACATCCGTAGCAAGTATATTCCGCTGTAGAATTACGGTCCCCTCCTGGTTCCGCAGGACCACACTGATTTTTTTTAGACCTTTTTTAGCAGAAATGATGATTTTAAATTGTGATTGTTTTTATATAGCCTCTGTAAATATAACATGCTAAGAATAGTTCCTCATCAAATGTGCCCAGACTAGCTAGAAATATTAGACAACATATTAAGTGGCTGAATTGTAGACCGATGTCGCAATATAACCAGTCATTACCTCCTTTTCCTAGGCGTAACCGTTGTTTTATACCAATGCATACGATCAGTTACCTCAAGTTTCGGAGTGAAGCTTTATTTGACACTAGGCAGGATTTCCATCAGTTGTTGCTGCTATGACATGCAACTGCTTCCCTTTGCTTTTGTTGTAAACTTGTCCAGAACTAAATGGTTCTAGTCTAGGATGAGTATCTCCTTTACTAACTTTATCTACAACAACGTGTAAATATTATATAAATATGTAAAGAGTATTCTAATTTTATTACAATAAAATTCCAGATAAATATTACCGCCAAATAGAAGGGAAATCGGCTCTCGACCTTGTAACCAACCAACGTTACCATGTGGTTTTTACCGTTTCTTATATCGCTTGACTTGTAAAATATATATCTGTTTAAAGAACGAAGAAAAACATACACGAATTTGCCAATAGGTATTTGCTATATCTGAATACATATATTTAAAATAGAAACAAAAAATCTGGTCTTGGACTCGTATTCAGGGTAAATCTGACGAGTTGCTGAAAGCTTAACCCTAATTGCAGATTTAAGTTGGGGGTTTGGAACTTCAGGCAAAATGCACTACCACACAGTTTTATCCACAATGCCGAAACAAAAATTTTTGCACTCGACGCACGTTTCGCTAGCCATGTAAGCATCATCAGGAGACGATTAACACTTTTAATCTGTATTAATTTATTGAATTTGTATCTGTACTCATATTGTAACGGAATACATGCTTATTCCGCTACACTAAAATTTCAGTTCAATTACGAATGATTTTCGATATTTGGGATTTAAGTTGCCAGTTACATCTATTCACGAATGGGTTTATTACACTTACGCTACACTAAAATTTCGGTTCAATTGTAAATGATTTTCGTTATTTAATATTTAGGTCGCCAGTGACATCTATTCACGAATGGGTTTATTTGGTGTGGTTAGCTATTTTAGGAAGCGCAGTACGCTATTTTATACCTACAATTATAAATTTAATTTACTATAGATTGCTATATTTAATATTGGGTATTTCTATGGCTTGACGTTGCGTGATTTATAGTGGTAATCACATGATATAAATTAGCCAATAATACACCGGCAAGCATATTTTGTCCAGCGTCTTGAATTTTGAAAGCGAGATCGGATATCTTGTGTAGAGACGCCGACGGGTAAGTGCTAATTTTTAATCTTGAAATATTTAATTCATCTTGCAATATATTTAACTAATTCTTTCATTTTTAAATACATAATTAATAATTGTTTCTGATTCGCTTAATCGTATTTGACTTAAGCAAGAATTTAGCGTTCTTATATTACGCTTACATCTCCAATAATTTTTAATTTTTGTCGTGACCTCTTGGGTAAGAATACCGATTTATTGGTGAATATTTGTGTCTCTCATTAATCAAATTCATGTAATTTTAAAGAGGCTTAGTCTAAATTTACGGAGAACGTAATTATTTCATCGTTTAGTGGTCACGCACATTGTTTTACGTATTTCCATTCAAATTGAACAGTATTATTTGGGTGAATTCTCGGAGTAAATTCTATATATTCCTGCAAAGGTAGTAAATTGAATTTCCAGTAGAATTTCTCCGAATTTTAATTAAATTTTCAGTTTATTTGTTACATCAAGTATATAATTATTAGCATTCGCCCTGTCTCGTCTCAACACTGATGTACCGACATTACTTTGCATTTATGAGAGGTTAATCTCACATATGTAAATTTATCTGGTTTGCTTCTCAGATGTTCTTTGGCGTAGTAGAATCATGTTGAAGCATGTATTCGACCTCAAAGAAGCAATTAAAATGTTCGTGGCTGGCAAGGGAAGACCTACTGCGGTCCTGGATGACCAAGAATGGATCAGTGATTTTGACTTCCTGACTGATCTGACTTTGCATCTGAACGACCTGAATGGATGGCTACAAGGCAAGGAAACAATCAGTAAAAATTGTAGCTTCAGAAAAAAGATTTGACGCACTTCCCGAACTTGTCAACTTGTAATTGTAATGAGGAGAATAAATATATATCCATAATAACTGATTTACAGGAAGAATTTACTTCGAGATTCCAGGAAAATGGAAATTTAATAAACTTGTTCGCGATACCTTTCAGTGAAGATGCTCCACGACATTTTTTGCAAATGGAACTCATAGATCTGCAGTGCAATATTGAATTATATTACAACTTGGGCCTTTTTAATTTTTACTCTAAATACAGTGACAAAAATAAATTTTCGAATATTCGACTTTATGCTCAGAAAATGATGGAATCAAATCTATGTGAACAATTGTTTTCTCGAATGAAACATGTCAAATCAAAAAATAGGACCAATATAACGAACTTGCAATTTGAAAAGTCTTCGTATTGCTACGTCCAAGATAGGACTAAGAAACTTGTTAAAAATAAACAATGCCAGAAACCTCATTAAAAAGTGTTTTAAAAATATACCTGTTTAAAAAACTAACCCAGATTTGGCCCTTGGATAACAAAAGGTTGAAGACTCCTGCTTTAAAGAGATGAGGATTATTTTTGACATGGAGATAATAATGTTATATGTAAATGGACGGGACAGTGAAAATATATAGTCTTATACGTATGCTATATACAAAAAAAAATCGGCTTGATATTAGCTGTGCTTACGAATTATTAGTGCGAATCTGGTAGTGAAATTAAAGTATTAGGATTAGACCAATACGGACCTTGAGTTCCAGAAAACTTTACTAGATTTTGCTTCATATAGCGTATGCTATTTTTTACTCGAAAATAGAAGGAAGAGCAATAAAATAGAAAAGTACTGTTAGAATAAGTATTATAATGTGATATTACCTGCAAACATGATGAAATGTATTTTTCTGTGAAATATATAAGTATAAATACCTTTTATGCGTGTAGACAATTAGACATTTACGATGCCAATCAAGCCACAAAACTATAGATTTTTTTGTCAATTTTACGTCAGTTTTTCTGAACACAAAATAACAACAATTCACTTATATAATAATAAATAATTTACTTTTACCTGAAGGTGAACTCTCTGCTGGAATATATTTGGATATGCGAACCAAGGGTAACGGCAAAAACCCGCTAGTCAATGGCATGACATCAAGGACAACCTGCTCAACGGACCCCTCTCCTTCTAGATGGAAATATTTATTATTAAAAAACGAATATAAATAAATTGAAAATGTTTGAAAAATAAACTGGCGTACTTTTCTTGATAGTATACAGGTATGGCCAAAGGTCTGGAATTAAATTCATATCTTTTGAGCAAGCAATGTTTTCAAAAAACTCTGAAACACGGTAACTGATTTTGAGCTTTTCACATTTTTCGGTGATATGAAAAAAAAATCCCAACCCCCTAACCTCCAGTTATCCCAACCTTTTTTTTCCAAATGAAAGTAAACTAGTTTTATGTTTGCAATAGCGAGGATTTTAGGGTCTTACAAAATAACTACTGTAGCGAGGGACTATTGGGAAAAATTAATAACAGATAAAGATTATGCACCATTATTGTTGCTAGAGCAAAAAATAAGGTAATTTGAACCATTACACTGGTCAACACTAATAGTATTGCCAACAAGATATGAGTGATTTATGGGTAATTTTGTGGTGCTGATTACGAATATTGTCACGAGTAATTTTAGGGGTAGCTCGTTTTATTTAAAGAATAACTTCTCAGAGAAGAGCCTCGTCGCGATTAGTACAATGACGGGGTCTCAATGCTTCCTTTAATCTACCACTGAATGTTCTACTCGTGAGGACACGCCTTGTTTGGCGTGCCGGGGGGGTAACTGAGGTAGACCGGGTTCGCGTCACGTGGGGTAAGAAGAGATGATAAAGTAAGCACGTTTAGTTTATAACAATAACAATGTATTAACGATAAAACTTTAACAACAATTATTGGTCAGAGAAAATGAGATTCTATTATACCCGATTACTACGGTGCGCATGTTTTCTCGTTTTGAGGTACTGTTCATAGGTCTTTGTTTACTGTCTTATAATTTATAGTTTTTCTTAAGAGCTGGGTTTTATCTAAGAGCACTAAGAGCTTTCACTAAACTTTTTAACTGACTATTTAGACACTTGTCTTTCTCAACACTCTGACAAACTTCTTGTCAAGACTTTACTATGGAGGTTGTGCAACCCCTGGTCCTAGCAGTCGTCAAGTAACTAACCGGTACCAGGTTGGGTAGGAAAGGAATTGAACCTAAAGCAGTCGTATGACTAACTCTAGGAGCGGATAGAACCCAGAAGGCAGTCGTCAAATGACTAACCTTGGGAGCTGGAGGTGAGATCAATGTCTGCCGAACTGAGGATTCGGTAGCGTATTTATATAAAACAAAGTGATGATCATTGCATTCATAAGGTTCAAAGTCGCTCCCGTTGATTGCTCGCGTTGTTTATAGTTTGCCTTTAATGTTTATATCACAATCTCCAAGTTCAAGTTCAAACTTTCAACAGCGTGATATTTGTTTAGTAGCTTATGCATTTTAGTAGATTACACGTTCCCCCGCCCTCTAAATGTTGGTCCCCAACATTAATGCGACCGCTATAGCTCAAAAAAGAAAGACCTCAATTCGAAAAAACTTGCCGCATAATACTATGTGATATTACAATTTATAGAACATAAAAAAATATCCATCAGTGGTCTTGTTACTTTCTGGATCCAGGCTGATCTTTAGTAACTCCCTCTAGCCTCCACTGCAGTCTATATGTCTTAGCATTGACATACCATTGAACTGTTTGAGGGTATCATAAGTAAGAGCCTGCTGGAGAGACTAGTATGGACATCCACTGGTGCTTGGTACATAAAATAAAAAAGAAACATATTTTTATAAATTGTCTTTCAAATTTTATACTTAACTCTAATTCTAGATTAACAGAGAACAAGTAGAGTGTATAATTCCCCACTTAGTATTTTGCATATTTGAAATATCTATACTTTACCGTTGACTGGCCAATAGACGCCTATTGGTCAATCCACGTTTAGACACAATATCAACTCTTTATAAAATACTGATACTTGTATTGTAATATCTTGCTTGTATTCACTAATTCAGCCTGCATGGGATGCGTCCACCCCATGAAAGTTGATCTTTGGATTACCACATTTATCATAACCGTAATATCACCATTTTATAAATTGTCTCAGTATATTTACAATTCTACAAAATAGTTTACATGACTTATTTATTTCTAGAATCATACTAGCTGTCTTTATATTATTTGGTCTCCTATTAAATATAGAGTTTTGTTAACCTGCATAAATACCGTCCTGTTCTCTATTATTTAACTAGAGTACCACTATTGCAGGTAATTATAAAAAAATTATTAATCATGTTAAATTATTTTGTACATCTAATATTAAATTACGGTCCTGTTTACGAGACTAATATTTACTCGCTGCATTTTATGTCTCTAATTATAGCAGTTTATTAGACTCAGTAATACTTGTTGACTTATACAAAAATCGGCTGACTTTTTATCGTCTCTTAATCGACTTATTTATGCTTGCTGACCATGTTTATATTTAAAAATGTTTATCTGTACACAATTTACAGAGTTCCATGAAATATCGTACCGTCAATTATTCTAATATGTAACATTATAACATTAATAAATAAAAGGTATCTTATACTTTACGCTACAATATTTTCTTTCTTCTGGCTTGTCCCTCACTTCTTGGTGGCTAGATGGCGCCCTTTGAATACTGCTGAGAAAGTATCCATCTTTGCTTCGTGTCCCTTGTTGAGTATCGATATGTCTGCCCCATCTCTACTTGAACGAAGTATTCGCCCAGAAGTTCTGGTGCTTTCTTCGTTTTTATTTCCTTTGACTGGTACCCCTGTCAATTCGTCGAACTTTTTGACCTCCGGAAAAATGCTGTGATTGTCATTTCTTTCTACGGTGAATGGTGACGGTGGCGTTTTTGCATTGTGTATCGCCTAGATCAAATAAATTATATTAAAATTTGTTAAATTGATGCAATGGCGATGATTTGTGTTCGATTTTTGCACCTTATGGTCGGTTTTATGCTTCTGAAATGCAGTTTTTTCAATGTGACCAGGAAGTTGCCTGATATAAGAATATTGGCAGATACGTCGAAACGAGAGGTAAGCGTTTTATTTCTTATAATCATTATCTTTGTCCTGTTTGAAAATGAGAATAAATGCAAGAGCATATAAAAACTCTAATCCAAGGGTGTTGGATGCATGAGCATGAGTTTGAATTTCTTGGAAACATTTCGCGTGACTGGGTTTGAGGTTAGAAAGGTGTGGTCAGGGTAAATGACCTTTTTGGCCATGTATTCCATGTGGGGATTGAATATTGACAAGAAAAATTTATCAATGTTATATATTCCAGCTGTTTATTAGATATCTACTTCGGTATCTACTGCTACTGATTTTTCTTTCATATACTTCAGTCTTTTATTATCTCCATCTTCTAGGCATTTGACTTTGAAGGACGTGGAAGCATCTGCGTTGTCTTGCCCTGGGAAGTTGTACGTGGATGGTATGGATCCCTCGGACGCTATCGTGTGGTGATATTTCTACCTCTGGATTTACACTAGTTTGTAGCTAATGTAACAGAATCTTATGGATAAGTTTGGTAAGTTTTACTATTATACTATCTTATACATTAGTTTAGGTTACATAGGTTTACTATCTTATACATTAGTTTTGCCTTTTTATCTATCCCTTCTTTCCATAACTATATACATATTTACTACGGATTGTTATGTAATGCAAATGATTGGTAGAACATCGAGAGTTCCTTACTTAGTAAGAGCAGAGGGGTGAGGTTAGCATTTTTGACCTATTTGACATTGTACTACATTTTAAGGAAAAAGGTTTTATAGAAATGTTATTTTATTCATTCCACTCTGTAGGTGACCTGTGTTACTGCAAATTTGACATGGAAAAGAATTGTGTGAAGCTTAATTATTATTGATCTTATTACTGTAATGTAATGTTTTTCAGAAGTATGGTATAAGAACAATACGAGTCCTACTGGCTTCGATAAGTGTTGGTTAATTTCCATTGCTTAATATTAATTTTATTTTATTATTATTATTTTTTTTTTGTCAGATATTAAGTGTCTCGCTGCTGCTGTTCAAATTACGTCCGACTGTATATACCTTCCATTATTTAGATATTGTTTGCAATTGTATTGCCCTTTGCTCAGCTTTTTTTATTATTTTGCCTAAAGCATTTCTCTGTTTTTTAGGTCTGGTTTCTTGAAAAACTTGAATGCTTCGGGTGTATACCAGATAGCGATTCCCCCATGCCTGTGCACATCTGCACCTTCTGAGATGATTGAACCAAGCTCGCAAGGATCTGGTAACTTGGTAAATTGCTATGTTTTTTACAACTTATTATTTTATTCTTTTTT
>MU182291.1:438060-474635 GCA_016904865.1 Pissodes strobi | reverse complement strand
ATATATATATCTTCACATTTGTTTCTCTTATTTATTTTGCATACTAGTTTTCTCACATACAGTTTACATTTTAATACCACTTATTCTAGTTCTCCTATGCATTTATACTATGCCAATTCTTCTATGTATATTGTCTATTTCTATATATCTATATACCTCCCTAACCTCCTAAGTGTCTTGTATGAATAATTTCCTACGTGCTCTTGGACTTTATATTACAATTGACGCCTATCTCCACCTATTAGAGCTAATACCCTTTTTTCGAAGTTGTTGGTTTCACTGTCCTCTTTCTGCATACATAATTGTGTAGGCGTTAGGTTGTCCGTATCCTCTTCTTCACTGTTGCCTCCTTCCTCGACATCGTCGTTACAGATAGGAGCTGTCTCAGTCCATGGGTCATGATACGACAACATTCTACTAACGTGAACAGTGTCTGTAACCTTTTTCCTTCCTCCAATTTTTTCTACTTCATAGTTTACTTCCCCCATTTTTCTCAATATTTTATATGGCCCGAACCACCTTAACAACAATTTTTCGCTACGTCCCACTTTTCTTATAGGGATAAATATTTTTACTTTGTCTCCTACTTGGAACTGTAGATCTCTGTGTCTGTCGTCAAATCGTACTTTATTTTTTTCCTGACTCTTCTTTATATTTTCTGCTGCTATTGCCCTTATTGCTAGTGCCTTTTCCCTGATTTGTAAAGTGTCTGTTTCTGTCTCATTATTTGTTAAAACTGCCTCCACTGGAAGTGTAGGTTCTCTTGCAAAGGTTAGCATGAATGGACTAAATTTTGTTGTATCCTGTATAGCTGTATTATATGCAAATGTTATGAATGGGATATAACTACACCAATCTGTTTGCTGAGTATTACAATATAAAGAAAGCATGTCTGCAATGGTTTTGTTTAGCCTTTCTGTTAGGCCATTGCAGCATGGGTGGTAAGCTGTGGTAAATTGACTTCTTACCCCCATTATTCGTCCTATTTCTCTTACTAGGTCCGACTGAAAAGTTTTACCCCTATCGCTTAATAATGTTCTTGGAATCCCATGCATTAGAAACACTTTTTCTAACAAAAACTTAGCTACTGGGCCGGCCTTTCCATTAGGCAGTGCGGCTGTGATGGCGTATCTTGAAGCATAATCCGTTGCTACGACTATCATAGTCTTTCCTTGGTTGCTTCTTCGAAATGGACCTAGCAGGTCGATTCCCAGTTTATCAAATATTAGGCCTACTTGAATTGGTTGTAATAAGCCTGGTGTTTTTCTATACTGCTGTCCTTTCCTGGCCTGGCAATCTGGACAACCTTTTATGTATTTCTCAATATCTTTAAGCATTCCTGTCCAGAAAAATCTGTTTTTTATTTTGTCCAGCGTTTTTGTAAGTCCTAAATGACCGCAGGTGGGTGACGCGTGCAACTCCCACATTATCTCTTCTCTCATACTTTTAGGTACTACCAGGAGGTTTTGTAGGCCTTTTGAGCCAGAGTTTACTTTGTATAGAGTGTTGTCTATTATTCTAAAGTTTTTTGATCTGCGTCGGGTTGCTATATTTATATTGCCATCATCTGGGCTTAGTATGGCTTGCTTGAGTTGCTTAATTTCTGGATCTTTTTCCTGTAACTCGTTCAACTCTTCCGTTTTAAGGGCGAATGTTGGTAGTTCATCCAGATCGTATTCGTTTTGTTGTTGTGCTGGAAATACTGGATTTCGAGACATACAATCGGCGTCTTTGTGTGCTTTGCCGTTCTTGTATTCTACCGTATAATCGTACTCTGCTAATTTCAGTGCCCACCTCGCTAAACGTCGATTGTTCTCTTTTATTGAGTGCAACCAGCAGAGTGCATGGTGGTCAGAGACGATTTTTATTGGTTGTCCATATATCAGATGCCTTAAGTATCCTATTGACCAAACCACCCCTAATAACTCTAGCTCACTTATAGAATAATTTTTCTCGCAATTTGATAAACTTCGGCTTATGTAAGCCACTGGATGTGCCGTTTTGGTTTCATCTTCTTGCAGTAGAATGGCCCCAATTCCGTTCGTTGATGCGTCGGTTCGTAGGATCGTTCCTTTTTCTGGATTAAAGTGATGTAGTACTGGAGCTGATATAAGTTTATCTTTTAAGTTTTGGAATGCTTCCTCTTGCTGCGTTCCCCATATGAATTTTGTTGCCTTTTTTGTTAACTCGTGTAGAGGACGTGCGATTGTAGAAAAATTTTGTATAAATTTTCTATAGAAATTACATAATCCTAAGAAGCTTTGCACGTCCTTAACTTTTTTGGGTTTTGGGAAGTTTTTAACACAGATTATTTTGTCATCATCTGGGAGAATGCCCTCCTCACTGACTTTAAATCCCAGAATTCGTATTTGTTTTTTGAGGTACTCACACTTTTTTGGTTTCAATGTTAGGTTGGCTTGTCGCAGCCGTTCAAACACTTTTCTGAGTTTTTCTATATGTTCTTCTACTGTGCGTGAAAAAATAATAATGTCATCTAGATAAATTAACACTTCCTTCCATTTCATGTCCCAAAATACCTTATCTGCCAGTTCTTGGAACGTGGCCGGAGCGTTGCATAAACCAAAACTTAGTACATTGAATTCATATGAGCCGTGCCCTTGTGCCACAAATGCCGTGTATTGTTTAGATTCCTCTTCTATTGGGACTTGCCAATATCCTGAGAACATATCCAGGGTGCTGAAGTATTTCGCATCTCCCAAATATGTTAGAATATCATCTATTTGCGGTAGAGGCCAGTTTGATTTCTTTGTACATTGATTAATTTTCCTATAATCGCAACCGAACCTTGTTTTTCCATCCTTTTTCTTGACTAATACTACAGGGCTCGCCCAGGGGGAATGGCATGGTCGTATGACGTTGCTTTCTAGCATTTCGCTTATGTGTTCCTCAATGATTTTTCTTTCCTTTTGCGACACTCGGCATGGTCGGCTTTTTATTGGCTTCGCGTCTCCAATGTCTATGACGTGTTTTGTTAAGTTAGTTTTTCCCATGTATTTTGCTGATTTTGCAAATACGTCGTTATATTCTGACAATAGGTCCTCTAAAGCCTTTTTTGTCTCTTTATGGGAAATGTTTTGTAAGTTATGATCTTGCAAGGTTACTATTTCATCGTTTTCCAGGCTTTTTTCCTTTAGGTTTAAACTTAAAGTAGGTTCCATATTGGGCTCTGTTTCTTCCAATAATGCCAAGGTTGATCCTTTATATAATTTTACTGGTTCATTTGATCTTGCACCTACTTTTATAAAAAAATGTTCGCCATCTGTATACATATGTGACTAAATGGTTAATCGTTTCGATGCAAGCCAGTCTGAGTTGTATCTGCAACTCCAGACTGTTGATCCCTCTTTTAATTGACCCATCGCTTGTATTTCCAGTGTTTCCACTTTGTCTTTCTGTATGACGTAATCTTTTGCTAACCCTAATTTGCAACATTTGGCGTTATATTCTACATTTATGTTTAAAATTGGCTCCGTGTCATCTGTGACATATTCGTTTCGCAATCCTGGCTTGCATATTAAAACTTTTATCTGGCCTTTCTTAAAAATGTCATAGATCATTTTCTTTAATAAATCCCATTCTGAAGAATCTAATTTCCATCCTTTACGTGTTATTGCAAGTGTTTTTATATGTTTCATGTTTAATTGTTTATATAGTTTGGATAAACTGTCATATAGTTTCTCAAGTTTTGGCTTTTCTTTATATATATTCCTGATGTGTAAAAAAAATGCTGTTTTATCCTTATTTTGTATCATTGTTGTGCTGCCTAATTTGGCTTTCGGTCTATTTTTTATCTTTGGGAATACCTTTTTAAGTTGTTTTTTTACTGTTCTGTGTGTTACAAAGGCTGTTGTTATGCCATAGACTAAGGCTATATTTTTTGGTAAGTTATATATATCTTGTTCTTTTTCTGTTATGATATGTTCTATTTTGTTTTGTTCTATCAGTTCACGTGCTGTCATGAATGCTTGAAATTTGTTGAAGGACCTGTTATATACGTCAGGACTGATTGTTATGTCAGTCTTTATTTCTCGTATTTTTTTGTAGGTATTCCTGCTTCTTTCATCATTCCTATTTATTACTATGCCAGATATTTGATTTTTTATTCCTGATTCCTGTTGTAGTGGAATTTTATATTTGTTATTTAAAATTAATGCTTTTTCTTTTATATCGATTAATGCCTGGTTTTTTACTAAGAAGTCCATTCCTAAGATAACTGGATATGGAGCTGCTGATATTATTTTTGCCAATATGTTGTCTTTAAATGTCTGGCTACCTTGTATTTGTATTGGAGTGTTTATTTCCCCTAATACTGGTATTTTGTGGCCTCCTGCCGTTAGTAAAATGGTATTACTGTTTTTACGTTTAATTTTTGGTGCCCACTTTTCTTGTATTATATTATTTTGTGACCCCGTGTCAATGATTGCTTTTGCTGGTTTATTATTTAAGACAATTGTGATGCTTAATACTCCTGACATGTCGTTTTTCCCCGTGCTCCAGGTGACTGGGGTTACTTCTGCCACCTGCCCCCGTTTGGGTACCCTTGACTCTTGCATGTTGCAGCAAAGTGTCCTGCTTTTCCACAGGTATAGCATATGGGATTGTTATTGGCATTTCTTTGCCTATTTTGATATGAGTATTGTTGTTTATTGTTTTTATTTTGGTTCTGTTGCTGGTATCCTTGGTAGTAGTTTTGTGGCCTTGTATTGGTTGCGAATGGAGGTCTGAATGTGTTTATTGGTTGGAAGAGTGGTTGTCTGAATGTGGCTTGTTGTCCAAATGGTGGCCTACTTCTGCCATGTTGCTGAAAAAATACCGGTCTATAGGTGTTTTGAGGCTGATAGAATTGTGGTCTTTGCGGTCTTGGTTGTATATCCGTATGCACGACCTTTTTTGGCACCTTATCAATGGTTCTGGAAATTTCTTTCATCTCCTCCCATGTTCCCGGGGGATAATTTGGCGCATTAGTTAGCCAGTAGTAGTGATATTTGTTCTCCTCTGTTAACCCTTCATTGAATATGTGTGTAAACTCTTCCATATCCAAATGTGTTTTATAGTCGTGGTACAGTACACGAAGTTCGTACATGTAGTTTACGACAGTCTCATTTGGGCTTTGTTTCCGCTGTTCTAACCTCTTTTTTAACGTATTCTCATAGCTTTTATCTTCAAACTCTTTTTTGAAGTCTTCGCACAGCTCGTTCCAGTCTTTGTTAGGGTTCTTTGAAGTGTATTCATAGAACCAAAGATTTGCTGCGCCGTCTAGGAATGTTCCCAGGTATGCTATTTTTAAACCCTCGTCCCAGCCGTTTGCTATAGCTGTCCTTTCGTATCCTCTCAGGAACTCGCTGGCTCTATTTTGACAAGATTAAATGTGGGCGGGTTTATAAATTGCGATAAGCTTGCTTTCTTTGCCGTCGCCATTGCGTCTAGAATTGTGGTGTTTGCCATCTTTCTTTCTATATTTCCTAAAATAGATTGTGGTGATGTAGGCCGGCTTTCGTTATCTATACTCTCTTCACTGTCGTTACTTTCCTCTTTCCTCAATTTGCAGTCCTCCTCTTGGCTGATTTTTGTGCTATTTGAAATTCCTACCGTAGATGGCCTTAAATCTATTAAGGTAGAATCTATCTGGATTTTTGTGATTGTTTCCAAGTTTGGTAGGGGTGATGTCGGCGGAGTCCTCTGCAGACTTAGCCTTGTTGGCTGGAATATTGATCTTTCTTCTATCGGTGTATTATCACTAGGTATCCTGTTTCGTAGTGGGTATGGGTTTTTAGCCATTTGTTATTTTTCCTTACTGAGACATATTGTTTCCTGAGATAGCTTTTTTTCTTTCCTATTACATATACTTATATATATTTATCTTTTCTAGATATGAACGTATATCCTTATACCTTCGCCAAAAATTAGCAGGTTTTAAAAACGTAGTTAACAACTTTTTCGTTTGTTTCAGGTATGAACCTAGATCCCTAGATGGCGCCTCTGTCTTCCTCGACGTAGATGGCTTGAGTTCACCAGCTTGCTGCTTTGAACGACTGCTGCCAGAGGGCGATGTGTATACAGCAATGGACGTAGCTTGAACGCGCGTAATTTAAAAATTGCCTTATATTGTAAATAAAATTTTTTGAATTATGTTAGTTTTATTGACCAATAATAAGATTTAACCGCGCGAAATAATACTGGCGCGTGTTTTGAATTTTTTAATTATAATTTAATTGTTTTTTTTTCTCTCTAACAACGTGTCAGGGGAATAAGATTTAACCGCGCGAAATAATACTGGCGCGTGCTTTGAATTTTTTAATTATAATTTAATTGTTTTTTTTTTCTAACGACGTGTCAGGGGTAGCTTCGGCGCCTCCACCACGTGTCACGAGTAATTTAAGGGGTAGCTTGTTCATTTAAAGAATAACTTCTCAGAGAAGAGCCTCGTCGCGATTGGTACAATGACGGGGTCTCAATGCTTCCTTTAATCTACCACTGAATGTTCTACTCGTGAGGACACGCCTTGTTTAGCGTGCCGGGGGGGTAACTGAGGTAGACCGGGATCGCGTCACGTGGGGTAAGAAGAGATGATAAAGTAAGCACGTTTAGTTTATAACAATAACAATGTATTAACGATAAAACTTTAACAACAATTATTGGTCAGAGAAAATGAGATTCTATTATACCCGATTACTACGGTGCGCATGTTTTCTCGATTTGAGGTACTGTTCATAGGTCTTTGTTTACTGTCTTATAATTTATAGTTTTTCTTAAGAGCTGGGTTTTATTTAAGAGCACTAAGAGCTTTCACTAAACTTTTTAACTGACTATTTAGACACTTGTCTTTCTCAACACTCTGACAAACTTCTTGTCAAGACTTTACTATGGAGGTTGTGCAACCCCTGGTCCTAGCAGTCGTCAAGTAACTAACCGGTACCAGGTTGGGTAGGAAAGGAATTGAACCTAAAGCAGTCGTATGACTAACTCTAGGAGCGGATAGAACCCAGAAGGCAGTCGTCAAGTGACTAACCTTGGGAGCTGGAGGTGAGATCAATGTCTGCCGAACTGAGGATTCGGTAGCGTATTTATAGAAAACAAAGTGATGATCATTGCATTCATAAGGTTCAAAGTCGCTCCCGTTGATTGCTCGCGTTGTTTATAGTTTGCCTTTAATGTTTATATAACAATCTCCAAGTTCAAGTTCAAACTTTCAACAGGGTGATATTTGTTTAGTAGCTTATGCATTTTAGTAGATTACAATATGAAGTCCATTTTGCGGATTAGCTCTATTTGTGGAGATAATTAGCGAATTATTATAAAACAAATAAAAAAAAGTCAAAACTAATAGAGCAGTGGTGCCCATAAGCAAGTTCAGTAAAAGTGACAATGTTTTCGAAATATATAGAGGCAAAACCAATAAAACCCATAATTATGTTTTATTCGGTATAATAACAAGCAAACATATCTAATTTGGAAAAAACTCGTAGTGAAAAAGCCCTGCTTATATGATTTTCTATTATGTGAGTTGTCAGGAACATCACGTTGAAGGCTCCAGCAATAGTCTGTCATCATATGATTGTACCATTTGCCCTGATACCTTTCTTCCATCACCCTTACATCCTGGTGGAATCTTTTCTCCTGTTTCTCACTTAAGCCCTCAAGATGTTCGGGAAATATATCCAAGTGGCTATGAAGAAAGTGTACTTTATGCTCATATTAGTTTTCAAGACTCATTAACATCTGTTGCACCAGTTCCTCATAACTGTTCGCTTTGTGGTTAACCGAGAAGCTCTTAACAACCGAGACAAAACTACAACAAACAGTAGCTTCAAGAGTCGTCATGTGATCTGTAAAATTAGAAAAAGTTTCCGAGTTTGACGACAATTGAATATACCCGCTTTTAATTTTCAATACTTAGCCTAAAAAACGATGAACAAATGTATTTGAAGGAATCATCATCGTTGTTCTGAGCTTTAACAAATTGTCGAACTTGATATGAAGCGGTGGGAGAACAGTTTTTTCCCGGTCCACTAATAGTTAATTTATGACATTCGCTGGTCCTACAGCCATGTTTTGTCTTATTGGCTAACTAATCCTATTCCAATGATCTTGCTTAGCCCACTATCCCACAAGCAAATAAAGCAAGGTTATTTGGTATGGCCACTTTACTGCCCAAGCAAGAAGTTCACCATTTTCAGATCCACATAAATAGAAAACTGATGCTTATTATAGCAGAGTTTCTGCAATACTAACTGAATGTTTTCATAAGTTTTGTTGAGTAAGCGATAGGAAACGAAGCATAGCGGTTGACATTGCCAAAACACACTTTAAACTTCTATCGGAACTGTCTATGAATATTCGTCAATCACCTGGAACAAACTGCATTTTTGCATTTTTTCTTTAATTTAACCAAATAATGCGAAAAACTCAAAATAAGTTACCCTGTTTCAGCGTTTTTTAAAAACATTGCTTGCTCAAAAAATATGAATTTTATTCCAGCCCTTTGGCCATTCCTGTATACTTGAACACCCAAGCTTCATTGCATGTAGTTATTTATATGAAACATCAACTGTAAGTGAAACATATTTACTGCATTATATTTTAAAAATCTACTATAATATGGCGCACAGGGATGAATATATTTTTGCGTTTTTTGCTAAAGAACTTAGGTTAAGATTAAATTTAAAGTTATTATCTATAAAATTAATGGCCACTTACAGTGTTGCCTAATCTTACACCGTCCAGACTAGATTTCAAAGCAATAATTAGTTTTTGTGAATATCGATTAACATGACATCAACTTTGCTTGTAGATGCTATTGAAGATGATGTTTAAGACTATGATACGGTTTATTAGCATCTTTTTGCGGATCTTCCGCCATTTGAGTTCCATAGTTATTTAAAAGAAAGGATGTTCATAACGCCAACCAAGGAGCTTAGATACGAGTTATGACAAAAGAATTATCATTATTGGTCATAATATAGCACTTGAAATACTGGGAAATGTGAATTTATTCATAAACTTTATCACTGTCGAGAAATGAATGGTGGCAATTTTGACTAATTGTTTAGTTTTATTTGTGAAAATAAATAATAATTTTGTATGCTTATAATAAAGAATTTTAATTATTTTTTAACGTTTTAACGTGTTCTAGTCAAGTAGATCCCAAAAATTCACATACAAATCAAACTAAAAAGTGCGGTGATTTCTAGAATCATTGCAACAGCCCTCACGTGGGAAAGGAAGATGTAATAAGGATGTAAAATTATAATTTTTCATATGAATGGAAGGAACAATTGCATATTTGAAGAATACTCTATCCACGTGAGGGCCGTTTCAATTATACGAGCATTCACGCTCTGATATTTTTATCACTATATCTTGTCTTTGCCGAATTAAGGGGTGAGAAATATTTTAAGCTAATTCATATATTTTTACCTGAAGCGCCTGTAAAGCAGACTACCCCCGCCGTTCGGCCACACACTGCCCATACGCTTTGTTCAGCCAGTACTTCATACATGACTGAACGAGCTTCAACGTCAGCGTCTTCTTTTTCGGCTGCGGCTATCATGTTCAATATTGTCAAATGCAGATGACATACCACTCCTACACGGCAAAATTCGCTGCCCTTCGCTGGCTCCACGACTGCGTCTATTACATATAAAGTCTGAAAAGGGAAATTTAAAAGATACATTTTTAGTTTAATTATTATGTAAAGACATTTCTATTAATTTCACTAAAATGGCCTAATATGGTGGTTTTTGGAAAACTGCACAGCATCTTTAAGTCAGACATGTCAATATGCCTAAAAATGAAAGTATTCGACCAGTGCGTATTGCTTATGCTCACATGTAAGGCTGGACCCTCACATAGGCACTACAAACAAAATATGTATAGTGCAGAGAAAAATGGAGAGGTCAATGTCAGGCATTTCTCTAAGAGACAGGATCCCAAATAACAGAATAAGCGAGAAGACTGGAGTGACAGATGCGGTCACCCGTATAACAACCTTAAAGTGGAACTGGGCTGGTCATGTGGCGTAATTTTCGGACAACCGCTTGACCACGGCACATATAACAACCAGCAATATCACATCTTCTTTTTTCGTATCTGCGCAAGTCCGCGCGCAAGATTTTCCTTGGTAGGAAATCCGTCAAACTGCCGCCAGCGGCGTCGTGTTTTTACGACTGGTTTATTTTAATGCTATTGGAGTTAAATCGAAACCATAGGCGTGTATTTGTCAAATAATTGACATTGTGCGAGACGAACGTTGTTTATGTGATTTGTGTAATGCAAAAAGCCGTGGTGTTTAAGCAATAAGAACTTGTACAAACCAGAGATATTCTTCCAAGAAGAATTTCTTTAGATTTCCTGCTCATACAACAAGGTATACATATATTTCATAACCCATTGATATTTGAAATTGTAATTACGGCCCTGTTAAAGGAAAATCATACTTATATATATTTCAAATCCAGCCCTGACTTTTCCTACCCAACTGACATTAGCAAGGTCAAATTTAATTTTTCGCCTGACAGGTCGAGTAATATTGCTGGTTGTTATATGTGCCGTGGCTTGACCATGGAGATACCCAGAAGTAGAGGCCGCCCACCAACCAGATGGACCGACTATATCAAGCGGTGAAAGAGCAACTGGATAGAGGCAGCACAGAATATACAATAATGGATAAAACTATGGGAGACCTATGTTCAGCAATGGTCGCTTGCTGATGATGATAATAATAATACTAGATAAATGTGGACAAGGGTTCAAGAAGCAGATGGGAACAGGAAAAGTGAAATATCCGCTGACGCGGTTCAACTTTGGCCGTTTTGATCGAAAATTAGAAAATTAACTTCAGCTAAGATTAAAAGCAGCATTTTTAAATAAAAAGTAAAATATCCTGTCTAAATGGAACCACTACTGGTCGGCATGCTTGATATACTGTTCATATCATGAGTTACGGAGTTATACAACTCCAAATAAGCAGCTGAAAGTCAGAGTGGTTCGAGTCACAAAAATCACTAAAAATCAGGGAAATTAAAGAACAAATCTTGTTACGGTGTAATAATATAGTGGAAATTAGTACAAACTCGATTTTTATTTAAGTTTCAATAGTGATTTAGCTTAAAGAGAATAAAGATGTTTTATTCAACATATACAATACATCATATAGTATATATAAACATTCAAAATAACCTAAGTTAAGATATCTATATGTGAATTAGTTTAGTGACGCCTAGGTATAGATACATCTGTGTGCGTCATGGTCTATTAATCAAATTAATCATAGTATAAAACAAATTTTACAACTAAAAAGTTGAAAGCCTTATTAAAGCTAAAACAATGTAAACAGAAAACCTGTAGCAATTTTCAATGAAATAAAGGTTCAAAAATTTGATAATGATTATGCACATATATTGTGCACTCTCTGCTAAATTTAGTCTTATGTTTTATTTCTTTAACTATACTTGGCAATAGGTTGTATGCTTTGGGAGCAAGATATGTAAAGTATTTCAGATTGATATTCTTTAAATTTATTGGTATACTTAGGTTTCTTCGGGTTTTTGTTCTTGTATTGTAAGAATAATTTATACTATTTCTAACAGATTCATTTACATGTATATATGTGCAAACAGATGTTATATAAATGGTTCTTATGTTTGTTGTTTGTTCATTAAAAAGAAGCTTAGAAGGATACAATTTATCTTTCTTATATATTAACTTTAGAATATATTTCTGTATGATATTTAGTTTATACAGAGCATTGTTATACAATCCCCCCACACCAGTATACCATATCGTATTATGTCTCTAGAAAGGACTTGTAGACTATAATTATTTCTTTAGTATTTAAATAAGTTCTTATAATATAAAATTTAAAAATTAATTTTCAGATTCTGTTAGTCAAATAGTCTATATGAGGTTGCCATTTAAGATGTTGGTCAATGATAATTTCTAAGTATTTTGTTTGTGACGTTTCCTTTATTTGATCATTATTTATTATCATATCTGAAAAATCTGGGCGATTTCTTATTGTCAATGAAAATGCTATATAATTGTCTTTGCCAAAATCAAGGTCAGACTGTATGATTCTAGCCAGTTTTTTATTGATTTAAAGCTATCCATGGACTTCTGCCTGACTTCCTCCCAGTCGTTACCACTAAACACCAGTGCTGTATCATCCGCATAGGAAACAATTGAGCCATCAATATTTAACTTTAGAAGAGAGTTGATGTATATAATAAAAAGAATAGGGCCGAGAACTGTGCCTTGAGGTACGCCAATTTTGACGACTTTCTTTCCACTTAATATATCATTTATTTTTATTACCTGATTTATGTTTTTTAAATAGCTTCGCATTAATTCTAACACAGGCCCTCTTACTCCATATTGTTCAAGAATCTCAAGTAGCTTGTTATCAGGCACCGTGTCAAATGCTTTAGCCAGGTCAAGGAATATCCCAATACATTTTCTGCCGTTCTTTAGATGACTGATTACTTCTAAAGTAAATTTCTGCAAGGCGTATGTGGTACTACATCCTTGCAAGAATCCATATTGGCTTTGTGATAAAATATCATTTTGGACAAAAAAGTGCATTAGTTTGTTCTTGAGACACTTTTCAAAAATTTTTGCAAAACATGTTATCACGCTTATTGGCCGATAATTTCCTATATTCACTTTCAAACCCTGCTTATGAATCGGCGTGACTAACGCTCTTATATCTCAAACATACTATGTGTGACTTCTTTCGATGGTCGCAAGTAGTAAAAAGACGGTTGGTTGGAACCTCAAAAGCCACCAGAATCAAATTTTCGCCTTAATGCTGAATCACAGCTTATTCACTACCAGCTAGTCAACTCTACCGAAATCGGAAAGTTGGAGTGTCGAGCACTGCGCCTACCTGGCAGTGCCCTGAGCGGTTCAGTTCGACAGTCTCGTGATTTTTCAAAGGCAATGGGAATGACACGGAGCGAACTGAATTTAAAATCAATTTTCGCCCTAAAAAGTCCGGAAATTTCGGATTTTTATACAATTTTGCATTTGAAATCGTTTTTAAACGGATTTTAGACGATAAAAAAGCATATTTTAAATTAAACGAACGGCCAAAAGTATTATTCAGATGCCCAGACGTGTAAAACAATATTAAGTCATGGCTCTATTCTAAAATTTGCACTTGACGTTCCCAAATCAAAGGATACCGCCGCAAGATGAGTAGCTGGTAGTGAATAAGCTGTGGCTGAATTGCGTTAGACACAAACATTCTAGTAGTCTAAACAGCAGCATAACCGAATTTGTCCTTAGAAACTGAATCAACGCAAAATCACTGAAAACGAGGAGATAGTGGAAGTTTTTGCCGGGCAGTTCTCAAAAGTCTATACACTGGGTAAACCAACTATACCAGCACTACCGCCCACCACCAGAGCAGTAAATGAAATTTCCACAATACAGATGACAAGATTCAGAAAGCAATAAAATCGTTAGAAAATGATTCCAGTCCGAGCCCAGACGACATCCCCTGAATTTTTTGTAAAGAATGTAGCAACACCCTCACTCCGATTCTATCCCAAATATACACAGAAATTCTAACTTCTGGTAACATTCCTGAAAGATGGATCTTGGCTTATATGAATAAATAAATAAATAAATAAATGTTTTATTAACGGACCAAGCCATTTTTTTTATACATTACAAATAAATAAAAATCTACAAAGTACATATTATGACACATGCAAGTCTGAATACAATGCAAGAAAGAGATCTTCATTTTTTTTGAAGGAGTTTAAACTAATATTCAAAGGATCGATATTAATGCAATGTTTATTAAACGATGATGCAAATCTACTGACTGATGATGTTTTACCATAATTAGTTCTATGGAACTCAACGTAAAATAAATTGTTATCACGCAATGTTCTCTGAGGTACCCTTATTTTAATTTTTTCAAGAAGTTGTGGAGATCTAATCTGATAGTTAACAATCTTAAATAAAGTACACACATCCAAGTAATCTCGGCGTTGATCAAGGGAAGAGATATTTAACACTGACATAATCTGATCATAATTCATGTGATTGATGCATATTCCAATTTTAAAAGCTATAAACCTTAAGAATTTCTTTTGAACTCTCTCAATAGTCTCTACATGCACTTTATATTGAGGATTCCAAAACTGACAAAACAGGTTATATCATTGAAGTCATGCAAAATTCTTTTGAGGAAGCCCAACGTTTTCAAAGCTCCATTAGTAATGTACTGTATATGATGATTGAATGACAATTCTCTATCGAATATAACCCCTAAATCCTTAATTACATTAACTTTTTCCAAATCCACATTATTGACATAATAGTCGAAATTATTAACATTTTTATTTTTTCGATAGAATTGCATCAATTTACATTTAGTAACATTAAGCTCCATACCGTTCATATTACACCAGCGATTCAAATTGTTTATGTCCTCCTGTATTTTTACACAATCATCTATTGATCCGATAATTTTTAAATTTTTTAAGTCATCAGCATAAGAAAGCATCTGAGAATGAACAAGAAAATATTGCATGTCATTAATATATAAATTATGATACCCATATTCAAAAAGGGAAATCGGCTAGATCCCTCCAACTGCAGGTCCATAAGCCTTACATCCCATTTATGCAAGATTATGTAGAAACTAATAGTACCTGAACTCAACCCGACCATCACAGCTAGTCAGCATGGGTTTCTTCCCAGACGCTCCACAATCACAAACCTATTAGAATATATCAACAACTGGTCCAAGGAACTTGACAATGGCTATCCTGTGGACGTTCTGTATTTGGATCAAGAGAGGGCCGAGAAGCTGCTTACCAGGCGATCCTTCCAAGTCAGGGTGATCAAACCACTTCTTTATTTTCTACATAAGTGACCTGAGCCAGCACATCAAAACAAATATTTCCTTTTTCGCGAATGACACCAAACTATACTCTAACACCACCTTGGACCTGGCACATTTCGTCGAGGATATAGCGGAAATCAAAACCTGGAAGACTTTGATGCTTAATCGTAATGAAGAGAAATGCACCATCCTACACGTAGCAGCAAAAACCCACACAACACCTACACCTTGCATGTATTGTAACAATCATTTGGATATGCTCGTTCCAATGTCAGTAATTATGAATTTTCTGTAGCAATTCGCGGTTAAATATCCAAAAACAATTCATTTATTTTCTTACATTCACAAACTTCGATATAATCTAGCACACCATTGGAATTATTTTAATGTAATTGATTTGTCTATGCCACTGGACTGCAGGCATACAGTTTTTGTAATCCCAAATATGATTGCCGGAATCTTCAATTTAATATGAAAAGTTTGCGATGTAGATAGGCAACTAACAATGCATCTATTAATTTTACAGCCTTTCTTTAGTTTGTGACATGACTAGGTGCTTTGTTTTGACAGTTACATAATTCAGAATGTTTTGTGAATGAGGTTTGATTGAGTTTTTTGCGGAATTTTCTAATTAGGAAGTTAATTCGTGATTACTTAGTTGGTGGTATTTGAATTGACCTCGTATCGACTCGGGTTTTGTAGGTTGGTCTCGTGTCATTCTGCGGAAGTTAGTTTTTATGAGTTTTGGTGAATAAAACCGATTGTTGCTGAAGCAGAAGTCCCTTTTCGTATAGACCTTCAGGCCTTAAGGGTGTAAAGGCGGTGACAACGGCGTCAAGAATGTGTTAATTTCCCTGGAAATTGATAGCAGCTAGGCTGGATATAATAATTTTTGACTCCAATGGCATTTTAATATGGATTAGCCGACACTGAAGGAGAGCCGAACATCAGGTAATTAATTGAGTGATGGCGAGTTTTTTTAGCAGCCACGAGGACGCCATTTTGAGACGTCTTATGTTCGTTTTTTATTTCAGGCTCTTAATTCTACCTTGAAATTTACTCTTAACTCTACCTACGTAACTTTACTCTAATTGTAACTTCAACTCTGATGGGATCCTAAATTTGAACTGGTTCGAGTGAGTACTAAATTTCAATTCATATGGGCAAATGAGGAGACTATAGGAGAGGATCAGGAGATTCACGGACGCGTTCCATTCCAATCGTAGCCTGGTGGGTAGCAATGTAATTGTTGGTTGGAAAGTGGAATTTACATGGTCGGGATGACTCCGTGGTTATGAAACCACTTTGCTGAAGAAGCGTTTTGGAGCCCTGAGCATTCTCGTCTGGAATAAGATAAGTGATCCTTTTTACCTTTTAGAAATGTTTGCACAATTCCTCATCATTTCATCTTTTTAAAACTGAAAAACCAACATTTCAAAATTTAATTCTAAGTATCTTTACCGTATCTATATCTTACCTTTATCTTACCTTTGCTTTATCTTGTATATTTACCTTATTGTACAGTTATCTTACCGTAATCTCAACACGAGATTATCTATTTTTAACTTTAAGTCTCTTACTTGGATTTTGATCTGATCAATCAAAATAATTATCTTTAGTGAGTACCTATTATGTATTATAGAGATTGAATACTCATGTACATACTCAATATTAATCTCGGAAATTTCCATTTGTAAATTTTTGTAAACTATTGTTTCTTACTTATCTTTGCTCTAGTTACTACAGAACTAGTGATATTATTTGGCTACATTTAAATTTTCAAGGGTATGCCCTAAATTTAATATACTTAAATTAAATTTCTCTTAAATTATCTCCTAATTAAACATATTTTCTAAATAAAATATGTGATTGAAGTTCTTCTTAAGTACTGCTTAGTTTATCTTACCTAGGTATACAGATTGTTAATTGGTAAACCATTTTGATTATAATTACTCGAGATTACTATGGGATTATGTATTGAAATATTTTGACTTATTAATGAGCTGATTGTAACTTATGGGCTATTCGCTTATCAGAATCATTAATTTTAATTAGGGTCGTAAAGAAAATTTCATATACTACGATCTCATTATATTGTAATCTAGAATCAATATTGTTGAGTACTGCTTATTCTATCTTCCCTATACCAAGCGTAATTGGTGGTTGGAATTAGGATGTAATTTTGAAAAGATACTCAGTAGAGTCAAATATTATTATTAAAATTTTTGAGGGAAAGCATATCTTTTATTTCTTGCGTTTACTTTCCTTACATTAGTGTCTTATTATGGATAATGTAATCTGACAATTTATCTTATCTTTTCTTATCTTTCGGTCTACTCTAGATCTGGCGCCCACATTTAATTGAATTTTCAGAATTCGAACTCACACCCCTAGTGCCACCGCAATAAGACATCTGAGCAGCGACAGGGTAACTCAAGGAACGTTTAACTCTCACTTTTACTTATACAAATAATTTCAATTAAAATCGAAATAAAATTTCAGAAATAAAAAGGGAAAAGGGTTAATGTTATAGTATTGCAAAACAAGAAGGTGGAAGAGCAAAAAGAACTTGAAGTATTAATACGGGCAGACCTAATATGGGAATCTCACATGAAAAGGTTTACCAAGATCCCCACAGCCCACAGCGCTAGCAAACACAGTGTTTGGGTTAACCACACTCAGAGAAAGAAGAGACAGGGGAGACTTGGTTGAAACATTCAAAATCCTAAATATCGAATTGAACTCAGAGGACACTCAAAAAAAGTGAAAAAGGTGAAAAGATCCTGCCTGATGCGGAAAAACTTCCTGTCAAACCGTGTTTTGTACAGTTGGAATGCCCTCAATGAAGAAACCATCCTAGCCCCAAATCAGAACATCTTCAAAAACAGGCTGGACACAAACCTAGAGACACTAAATGGCACTGTGGAACAATATTTCTAGTTCACTGCCAACCAATCGACAAAGTTTGACAAGAACAGTGATAAAAGTAAAAACCAAAAACATAAGTGTACAGCAACAGTTTCATCGGTTCCGGCCGCTTACTGTTGCTAGCGATGATAATAATATTAATAATAATGATAATTCCCTTGCAATAAGTTATATCATTTGGCTTTTGCGATCACTCGAAATGACAATTTTCGTTTAGCAACAACAAATGCAATTTGTAACTTTATAGTAACACTTACCTTAAAATCGATAATATCAAAATAGTATTGATAAGTCTTGTAGCTATCCTCTTCACTTAATTTGTACAATACATTGAATTCAGCTTTAGCAAAATTCGATGAAACTTTAGTATGTATTAATTCCCATAAAAAAGAATAACTTAAACCATTAGATATAATCTGAAATAGAACATCAACAATTAAGAAAGGTTGCCAATCAAATAAATAAATCCACATAATATTTTCCTCAATTCCTCTAAAGAATTAATAGTAAAAGTTAAGTCGTTGACCCCCACACACATATAGAAATAAAGGAGTTGCGAATAAATAAGACAAAAAACAATATAGATATCTTACCAGACTAGAATCACAGTGTTTGGCAGAAACAGGAATGTCTTTAATTTTCACATTAGGATCCTGTACAATTAAATTATCCACACAGTGGCCTACAACATTCACTTGAACAAATTTTCTATCACTAACGGTAAATAATCGCCAAGTCGTAGACATTGGCGATGAGAAACTGAGCGGTACCACAACAGGCTTTGGACTCCATGGCACATGAATGGTAACTAGAAGAAATAAAACTCTTTAAGTAGAGCATAAACAACAATTCATTATTAACTAAAATTTGGGTAATTGTTTAAAAGCTGAGACTGAACCACTATTGAAATATGCCAATTGGTATAGGAAGACAAATAATTACTAAGGGGCGATCTACTTAGCGTCGGGTTCTTTTAGGCAATATACATAATTTTTGTTAGGAATTTCCTTCATTATAGTATAACCGAGGTGAAGAACGTTCATTACGAACCAATCCTAAGATTTGCGTGATCTGAGAAACCCTAGTCACCAGGATCGACAATGGTGTAAAATGGCCTACTATTACCATTTCAAAGCCTAGCAACTCTTAGTTTGGGTAAGAAAACCTATTAATATGGGAATGTAATAAATACATGCGAAAGTGTTAACTTTGGACCTTTGGAGAATAATAACCCGTGTAAAACAGACTGAACTTTATTATATATTGGAATATTGGCACAGATCAAATTCACACGACATTTACTTGCTGACTCAACTCTACTCTTCTTACCAACTACAGGTAGGTATATAACCCTAATTATTTTCAGGTCTGCCACTATAAACTAAATACATACAGTAGTCAGAATTGCTAACACTAAAGGTAAGTATACATTAACTAGGTACATTAACAGAAAGAAGCAAAAAACACATTTTTTCAAAATATTTAGACTTAATGATTTGAAAATCCTACTTGATTGCTACCGTTTGCTGAGGTGCAATTATTGGTCTCGGATATTGCAAATGGGCCTTTGGGATATGATATTTTACCTCGCAAATGCAAGCGAAAAAGTAGGTTGATGGCACCACTGCGGTGTACGTGAAATGATAGGCGTTCCAACAGAAATGGACTGTCGATTTTAGAGGAAAGAAGCTTACGGAGAAATTATAGTGACTGAGAGCCGCGACGAACCACCAAAGGCAACCTCGACAGGATAAGGTCATGGTTCAGACCCCACTGAGGATAAGTGCCATCTTCCCTAAACATTAAATATTTCAGGAAGCGCCTCTGAACTGACTCGACTGAGTAAGCGTGGCAGTTGTATATAGGAGACCATCAATGGAACCGTAGTCCAACTTTGATCTCACAAAGAAGTAATAAAGAAACTTAAGGGTGGATACGTCTGAAAAGTGTTTGCAAGTTCTCAGTATAAAATCCAATACTCTAGAAGCGTTAGCCACTAGCTGATCGATATGACTGGTGAAACAGAATTTTTCATCGAAAACGACACCTAGATCTTTCACCCTAGTGCGCCTAATCAAGGTGGAATCATTTAAGGTGTAATCAAAGAGTTGGATTTTATTTTAACAACATTGCACTTGGAGATGTTAAAGCGAAATCTGTTAGCGAGGCACCACCTACTGACAGTATCAATACTGGCTTGAAGACACGTGGTCCTCGATTACATCGATGCGGTGTTTTACTTTGAACGAAAGACTAAAAATTGGAGGGGTTGTTGTTTATATTTCGCTCAGCAGTCCCAATGAAGTCCTTATAGTCCCTCTGAAATAGTGATTTAATTAGCCTACGCAAAGAACTATACTTTGTCTGATAAAAGGCAGATTCGCGCGTCTGAAGTTGACGACGCAATTTTTCTTTCCTGAAAATGTTGTCAATCAATTCTCTTGAAAACCAAGAGGGAAAACGCCTTCTTCTAAGTAGCTAGGCAGTAAAGTTACGAATTATTAAGAATCTCATAGAAAGACTGACATGCGCTAACAACATTCAAGAACGCGAGACCAGTCAACGATACATACGACTTGGGATAATCACTAAACACAGACATTTTTAATATAAGCGTGGTCTCATGGGATTCTATTACCGAATTTGGTAAATGTAATGAAATGCCTGACGTCTTTATTCCCGATCTGGAGAAGGTATACCTTTTAGCCTTTTTAGAAGGCCTATAGAGTGAGATTTGATCAGCCACACAAGACCAACTGATTTAATGAGACTTAGAGAGACGGGTGAAAACTTGCATTTCTTGTGGGAGTTGAGGCATCAATATATTCGTTAATTGTTGTGAAGAAATAAGCATTATAAAAAATTGCATCAAAATAAGATTAAATGAGCAAAAATTAATTTTAATCATACTTATTCTTCCTTCTACACACACGACAAAAACAATGTGGCAAATAATAAATGCATATTGAGGCAAACCCAACATCAATACAAAAACACAAAATATCGCAGGTAAAGACCCGCTTGAAAACGTACAAAAAAGAATACCCAAATATTTACCTTCCGGGAGGTAACTTTTAATGCGGTAAGAAACATAATTGGCAATTTAAAAAATAAGCCTAGTCGACCTGAATGAAATTCTAATTAAAACGACCAAGGACTGCATTATGATCCCTTTTACTAAAATTCTTAATATCTGTCTTAAGAATAACATTCTTTCAGGCTACAGGTTTGAAGGGTGCCCTAGTGAAGCCCATCTTCCCTTTGTGTCAGGTCAATCTCGACTGTTCCTGCTTTATCAGATGAATGGGAGAAATGCATGGCAATGCAGATCACAATTTTTGGTCTAATAACATCTTTACTCAGAGCCAATTTGATTTTAGGAACAGAAAAAACACTTCCCATGCAATGTTGATAGATTTCTTTCACAACATGCGCTTTAACTCGATCGTTTTCTGTGGCTTGAGTAAAGCTTTTGATTGTGTTGACCATGACATCCTTTTCGGAAGCTTTTCCTTTATATTTTTTTATCCTAGCATCATCCAAGTCTTGTATTCTTATCTGCAGACAGGCAACAACAGGGGGAGGTGGATGGGATAAGATCGCCGATGGCCAAAATCACAGTGTTCCACAGGGCTCCATCTTTAATTTGGTTCCTTATATATATAAATGTCTCCCAAATTACGAAACTCTAACAAAATATACCCTCTTCGCCGATGACACCATAGTATCGACTGCCGCTGATTCTCTGACATAAGTGCTACGGCTGTGTAGGATTGCATAAATAAGTGTCCAGCAATGATTCTGCCCCAATAAGCTATTTATTAATGCTGCAAAGGCCAATTAAATGGTTTTTTCGATGAAAGAGGTGAGTGTGAGATTCAAGGTGAACCCGAGGTTAACTTTTTGCAAGTAACTATGGATTCTAAGCTGCAGTGGGGAAATCACATTACCACGCTTGCTAAGAAGCTCGGGAAGAACCTTTGTGTCCTCCATAATCTCTACCGAATTGTGTCTGTTGAAGTGCTCCGCACATCATATTTTACATATTAAAATCAGCTATGAGCATTCAGCTGAGCTCAATCGAATATTTGGGCTTCAAAGAAGAACGGTGAATGATGGTCTGAGATATAGGAAGGAATGAGGGCACGTGTTTATGGAAGTTGATCACTGTTACATGTATATAATATATGTACGAGTGTTTGGTATATATAAAACAAAATATCCAGCATTTTCAGGCGCATGAGATGTTCGTAATGGCTCCACTAGAAATAGGCAAAACCTGCTTCAAAGCACACTGTTGAATAGGAAAGTGTCAGCATGGACCAAAGCATTGGCCTATTGAGTCTTTAATTGTACATATAATAAGTCTGTCTTTGATTAGCTTTAGGAATTTAATTAAGATATTTTTAACAGAAAATGCTTTTCATACATTTGATTAATATTTTAACTTCAACTTTAATGTATTGTCACTGTAATTCTGTTATTCTTCAATTTGATTGCAGCTGTTGCGACTAGCACAAGTAAAACTTTGAACAAAGTGAATGAAATGCATTATTAGCTTTGTCCCCTAGACCATTTTCATGTGTGTAGATGTGAGATTAGATACTCATCTAACACATTTTCGCCTTAAACGCAAATTTTAATTGTTAGGAAAAACTCTGCAAATATTAATAAAAATTGTGCACAAACTTTTACACAAGCAATCACCTACCTTGATGATCTTTAGTAAGAAGATCAGCTAGAACTCTAAGTGACATTTTTGTACTTGAAAATGTAGCTTTATCACCAACCTCAATTTCTAAACTATTAGTCATGGGTTTATCATTTTCTATTTGAAATGTTAATCCGGCCGAAGCAGTTAGTTTAATTTTGGACTTCTGTAACAGAAAAAGCACCCGTCAAATACGTTATACTACCCAAGCGCTCTGCCGACAATACAAATACGAACAATTATTGTGTTACTAATAAAGAGAAATGATATAGGAACAATTTGCAGACGATATTAATAGGACTGCGTTGAGGTACGATAGTTGAACGAGATTAGCAGTACCATCTAATAAAAATATTACCATAAAAGCTAACAAAATATCACTAAACCATTGAGGAGTTTTTTCCTATCATAAACAAACCTGAATAAAAAATGTTGTACTACCACTAAAAATGCAGAAATTGTATCCCGCTTTATTCATTTCTCTAAATCTAATTATGTATTATGGTTTAAATAATCATACTTACTGGTTCAATCAGGTAACTACCAATAATTAATATTAAGTTCATTATTTGCTCAATGCCAGACAGCAATGGTGCTGCCCGTTTATAAAGCCTTATAGAGGGACTTTCTTCTTTAACTTCGACCGACAAACGTGGCGTTAGCTGAGGAGACATGAATCGTAGCTTATTTACATGAATGGATGCTGATTCTATATAGAATTTACCCACATCTGTGGCTTTCCTGCTAAGTTTTATAACATTTATTCCTGGAGTTAGTAACAGTGGCTGGAAGAAGAATATTAGTATTTAATCTTAGACAGATAACATTTTCAAATCAGAATAATTGACATTATTTATTATTAAAATGGCTCTAAATAACATTGACTATTTTTTTTAATATCACTTTTATACAGGATGTCAATTTGAAAATTTACATTGGCTATATTTTCTACACTGTACAAGATATCAAAAAACCAAAAAATATCCTTTCTACAAAAGCGCGGTAAAAATTAGGTATTTTGCAAACCACCCACACCCAGCCCCGAAACACCTTCATCCACTTTAAAATCTTAAATGGCACTACCCCACATTCACGTTGAACTACCCCAATTTTGAGCCCTCACGCATGCGTAAGTACTAATTCATATATTTTTCAAAGTTGTTTTTTCTTGATTTTGAGCAGTGCCTTGGTTAGGTTTTTGGCTGCGCCCCCGGAGCAAGCGAAGCGAGCGGAGGGCCACGCGTGAAATGAAATATTAGAACAACACTGGACTGCTGCCAAAGCGCAGGTCCGAAGGTCGAAAATTTGGCGTAGGGAAACGTGAGTCTACTCCACTAATGAGACCTCTCTTGAAAGCTTATTGAAATGCCTTTCAGTGATACCAAAATTAATGAGATTTTTTTTCCTGCGTTTTTGGGGAAATGATATTTTTTGGTTATTTGACATCTCCTTTAGTGTAGAAAATATATTTATTTATGACGGGCCAAGCCCATTATAAAATATTTTGATAGTTAACAAATATAGCAAGTTCAAAATTAAAGACTAGGGTGACATAACAAAAACAATATGCAAACTCAAAGTAAGATAAAAGTGAAAATGAGCCTAAACAAATTCCACATATCACGCACTTTCTAAAACTGGTACACCTATATAGAAAGGCCAGTGACAGTTGTCGCAAATGGTTCATATGGCCCAAAGAAATCAAGTTTACTCAGCTGATTGCACAATATGAGAGTACGTTGAATAAAATATTGATATCCATAATTGGTTCTGTGGAATTGCTGGTGGAATGTTAGAGTTGTGCGAGAGGGGACATGTAAACCAATTTGGGATGTTAAGTATGGACAGTTGATGGTTGAGTTTATGATTTTGTGAATAGTACTTAGGTCTCTTTACTTTCTTCTGCAAGAAAGGGATGACAGATTTGAAGCAGCGCAAAGGTTTGCATAATGAAATTCCCGGTTATTGAAGAATTTGTAGTTCAAGTATCTGAAGAATTTGCGCTGTATACCTTCAAGTCGGTGTATATGACAGGTGTAGTTTGGACTCCATACTGATGCAGCATACTCAAGATGAGTATGGACGTAGGAAAAATATAACGTTTTGATGGAGCTAATATTCTTGAAGTCCCTTGTACTGCGTTTCACAAACCCCAGCATTCGAAACGCTTTATTGATTGTAAAGTCGATATGATCAGCAAAATCTAGCCGAAGATTTAACAAGACCTCCAAATCCTTGATCTGCTGCACACAGTCCAAGGGGGAGCCACTGATATGGTAAATCTAGTTGTTAAAGGCTTTTGATTTATGGAGTTTGATTACTTTACACTTGTAACACATTTAGTTTCATGCCATTAGTCTGGCACCAATGAGTTAGCCTGCCAAGATCATCCTTGAGTGCGAGGCAGTCATTTAGGGTGGCTATTTTTAATAGTTATTTTTGTTACAAGTACCTAAAATGGAGTTTTTCAGGACGAATCATTGCAGATGAGTCCTGAAAAACTTCATTTAGGTACGGGTGACAAACACTATTTTTTGTCATACACTCCCAAAATTTAATTTTTATTTATACGCTTTTTGCAATTCTTCAGAACGCCTAAATTTGCAAATTTACCATAATTTTTGAAATCATAATGTACAACAAAGTTAGCTTAGAATTTGATATCGTAGCAACTATTTGACAATTTTGTCATGTCATTCGAAATTTGATATTTAGACATATTCAGGAATTTTGGAATAGTCCGTAAAAGTTGCCATGACGACTTTTAGGGACTAGGCCTAAAAAGAAGCATTTTACGGACTCAAATGAGTCCGTAAAATAGCTATTTTTGGGAGCGTATGACAAAAAAACAATTTAAGATCATCTGCAAATAGAAGAAAAAGGCAGTGCGTGAAGGAAGATGGAATGTCGTTGATGAAAATGTCAAAAAGTAAAGGTCCCAGGTGTGAACCTTGAGGCACGCCTGATGAGACTGGGATTTGAGAAGAAGTGAAGTTGTTTAACATTACCATCTGGACCCTATCTGCGCGGTAGCTCTCTATCCAGAGGAGTAGGAAGCCAGAAATGCCCAGTGTCTCCAATTTCCTGATCAACACCGCATGATCGACCCTGTCAAACGCTTTGGAGAAGTCGGTGTATATTGAGTGAACCTCTTCACCTCTCTCCAAAGCGTTTGTCAGTATGTCCATGTAGGTAAGAAGATTAGTTTCTTATAAGCCAAACTGCTCGGGCATTAATTCTGCACCCAGTAAAGACTTAACAAACTTTGTGACAATGTTCTCGAACACTTTAGGAATTGCGTTAAGGGTACAAATAGGACGATAATTGGCCACATTTGCTGAATCTCCCGATTAATGAATAGGTACTACGCAGCTGGTCTTCCAGAAGTCAGGAAAGATGCCCGATTGAAGTGAGCTGTTGAATATAGTATGCAGAGGTCTAGACAGTACAAAGCAGCATTTTTTTCAATTCAATTCAAAACATTCTTTATTGTTTAAAATACATAGTATTTGTTAACAAAGCTTACTGATCTATAACTGGCTTACTAAAATTACTGCTAAGGACACAAATACCAAAAAAAAATTACAGAAAAAAGTTTTTGAAACAGTACAAATAAACCGTCAAATAGACAATAAAAATGATAATAAATAAGCAAATGTATATAACAAAACAGCCGGTAAAACAATCACAAATATGTCAACAAAATGTCATATGAGTCAATATAAAAGTATCACATCAAATATCAGAGTAAATAAAATATATAAATCAGAGCAAAATGCATAAATCCAAAATTAAAATGTTACAACTGCAATAAGTATTTCTAGGCAAAGTTATCCTGAGGCTCACATTATGCAGCAGCACCAAATTTTTAGGTATTCATATTGACGAATTTTTAGATTGGTCTTATTACTTTACTTTTACTTTTAGATTGCTTTATTGTCACATAAGAAATTACAATGCCCGTCGACAAAGCTCCTAACTCTACTTAACCAAAATATACCATGATTAGAGGAAAATAACTCTCTAACAGGAGGTCAAGACCTCAGCCAGGACAGTCAAGACAACGATGACACTTAAATAAACAGCAATTAGGCGCAAGGAAAAAACAGACTGAAAAAACCAGTGCTTTGTCGAATAGACCAACACTGAACCAAGCAATAAGTTAAAATGAATACAATAAACAATGTCAAATCATAAAAATAAATAAACTGACATACAATCCAACAGTCATCAATGTCGACATTCAAGCACGTGCACACACTCGGGCGCATACACACACGCAACAACAAATAAAATATATAATTTACATGACTAACAAAAAGCAAAGGAATATACAACACCCGACACAGTAAAACAATTATGAATAACGAGCCTATAAGCCAAGCAATAAGTTAAAATGAATATAATAAATATTGTAAAATCTTAAAAATAAGTAAACTAACAGACAATCCATAGTCACCAAAATAGACATTTAAGCACATGCACACACTCTCGCGCATACACATACGCGCACACATGCAACAACATATAAAATATATAATTTACATGACTAACAAAAAGCAAAGGAATATACAATACCCGACACAGTAAAACAATAAAATTATGTAAAACGAGTCTATAAACCAAGCAATAAGTTAAAATTAATTAATTTTAAGAATAGAGGATGGACTTTATCAGGACCAGGTCCCTTATGTGGGTCTACGTTTTTTAATTCGGTATAAATATCTGAGATTGGAATACTGAAATTATTTAAATCGTGAGGACTGAGAGATGGCTGGAGGGGAGGGTCCATGTGACATTAGTGTACACTGAGCAAAAGTATTTTCAGCAAAAAGTTCAGCAGCTTGGGGGTCCCATAGTGGCTGATTTCTCATTCAAGTTAAAACTAGATGGTCGTTCTGCAAAGAGTTTGTGTGGGACCTGAATTCTTTAGGGCTATGTCGCAGGGCTGCTTCGGTGTTTTTTTATATAGTTTGGCAAGCTTATTCGAGAGAGATTGTTACACTGGGAACGTAAATTGGAGAAGCTTTGATAATCAAGAGGGACCGTGTTTTGCTTGTATTTTTGATGGGCGATTTTTTTCTGTATGGTAAGTGCTTTTAGGTCTTGTGAGAACCATTTGGGAAACTGGTAATTTTTTTGATTGGTACAAAGATATCAAAAGTTTTATACATCATATCATATTGTTAACAGACCTATTGAAAAACATGTCCTCCCATGGGATTGAACCCAAGTAATCGTTTACAATTCTATAGTCAGCAGATTTAAAGTCGTAGTAAAACCCACCTCCTTGGGGGTTTGAAGTGCTGTGATTATGCTGTAAACTTATTTGAAGTTCAATGGCGGGTGATTGCTATCAAGTGGAAGTAGGAATTCATCGGCATCAGGCTGAGTGTTGAACATCCTGGAATGGCAAAGAACTAAGTCGAGAATGATATTATTCAAGTTGGGTATCTCATTGAGCTGGAACAGATTGTGGAATGCACAGACCTCAGACATGTGTTGTATTTGCCAAGTTCGGTAGGAGGCAGATATCCTTCCACAGATCGGTGAGCAGTAGAGCATCCATCCTCTATAGTCCATCTAGCCTTGGGCAGATTGAAGTCACCCATAATGCAGCACTCAGCATGATTAAACTGTTGAGTTATTTCATCAAGATTGTTGTCAAAGATCTCATATTTCTCTAATGGAGTGTTTAACACTGTAAGTTTTCAAATTGTCCCCCACAAGATAAATTACGATGATAGAATCGTTGTTTATGTTGTGCTCCCTATTAATTGTGCATTTATATGTCTCTGGGTTTGTTTTGTGTGTTGTGACTTTTAGATTCTCGTTGCTCTGTGCCTCCTTCTCACCGGCTATTGGAGAATCTGCAGGATTCAGCGTATTTCTGAGTGATGCAGTATGTATCTGCTATCGTCCTATTACGGAGTGGGGCTTGTTCATTTTTTATAATCTGGTGGAGATAATAGTTGGGACTATATAGGCAGTACTTTTGATGTTGATCTTTCTTTTGGTTTTTTTTTGTTGATTCTCTGATTGATCCTTACATGAGATGTTTTGAACTGAAATCCAAATCAACGAACACCGCCAGATGCTCAGCGGCACCCAAGTGGTTTGGCGGTTCCTTAAGAGAAATGAGAGATCGAATTTGCCTTTAAGGCAGGTCAATCGGCAATGTCCTAACCTAATATCAGCTGGAACTGTGCGGCGTTACCGCAATAAATATCGCATGGAAATTCAAGCCAAAAAAGTGGAGGCAAATAATAATTTTCTTAAACAGGCTAGGGACGGATCCCAAGCTATGTGGAAAGACATAAAATCATCTAACAATAACTTTAAAGTAACAGAGCCAAGCCGGATCATCCCGATACATTTTAATGAATCATTGGTTAATTTCCCACTCAAATTAAAACAAAATCTTCCTCCACTTTCTAGCAACCCTATAAACTATTTGACTGGTCCTTGTGGACATAGCTTATCTTTTGGTGAGGTAACCTCATTCAGGTGCGTCAGGTTATAGATGGTATGAGCAATAGCCCAAGTAAAGATCCTTATGATTTTAATATCTCATAAAAACCATAAAAAAAACTTGATTATTGTTCCACTAACAAAACTGATTAACTTGGCTATTTTTGAAGGCATATTTCCGGGGTCTCTTAAGATTGCTAAGGTCATACCCATTCATAAAAAGGGTTCTAGAAGGGATGCTGAAAATTACCAGCCTATTTTTCTTGATCCAATCATTGGTAAGATTTTTGAGACTGCTTAAAATTCTGATTGAGAAATATTTTGAGCAAAATGCACTGTGTTACAGGAGGCAGCATGGGTTTAGGCAGCGACGCTCCACTGGCTCAGCAGTCAGGGATGTGTGTGAGAAGATTCTTGAGGGTTTTGAGAGTGGCCTACACTGACATGCCACATTTCATGATTTGTCAAAGGCTTTTGATTGTGTAGTGCATAATATCCTTCAGAAGCTCCAATACTATAAATTTGATCTTAATAGCTGCTCCAGTCTAGTCGACAGATAGAAAGAAGTCAGTTTGTCTATTTTGTGTGTGGTGGGTCTCGGAGCTTAATGCTGAAGTATGGAGCACCGCAAGGTTCGGTTCTTGGGCCTATTCTCTTTCTAGCGTATGCTAATAATCTGCCCAGCTGCGATCCTGACTCTACGTTCTGTCTGTATGCTGATGACACTACATCCTGATTGCTGATTCAAGTGTATCTAACCTTGCTCTCACAGTGGACGAGTTATGTGCTAATCTGAGGGAATGAGCAATATCAAATCGTCTATGTTTAAATGAGGCCAAAACTCAACATATAATATTCTCCCTTAGAGACCTAAACTCCTGTCAACTAGACCTGGATGAAACAGTAAATTTTCTTAGCATCACTCTGGATGGAGGATTGACTTGGCAATCTCACATTGCGGATTTGTCCTCCAAATTGTCAAAATGCCAATTCCTTATCCGTTGTCTGGCTCAGTGTCGACCTGCACACCCAGGGCGGCTTACTTTGGGTACTTGTACTTGCCTTGCCTGTCTGCGTCAAGGATCTGCCGCTTAATTCATTTAAGCTCAAAATCAAAGAATTTTTGATTAAAAATGCTTTCTTTTCATTCGAGGAGTGTCTTCGGTCTAGTTTTGATGACCTTCTGTGATCAACAGCGTGAGTTTTTTATTTGCTGTTTGGTGTGTTGAAGCTTTAGATGTAGTGGCTGTATTGTCACTTTTTAATATTTTTTTTTGTTATGCCTTAGCTCTCAGTAGTAAGATTTTTTTAATTGTATTTTACTTGTTTGATTACCTATTGAATTTGACTTTTGTATGAGTATTGTACTTTTTAGCACCAATAAATAAATAAATAAATAAATAAATATGTACTGTTAACATTTTAAACCAGTAACAATGACTGTTGGCTTACTAGTTTTATAAAACTTACCAATTTCTCCACTTCTAAACACATATTACAATCAGTCTTACTCTGAACAGGTACGCTATCCTTTCTCTGTAATTGTGTGAACTTGGAAGCAATACCAGATGTAGCAAGTTGCTTATCTTGCTTATAATCTAAAGTTCGTTTGATTTTCAACCGTTGTAAGAACGGATCCTGCCATTTTAGGTCCTGAAAAGAGCATATTGAACATTTTAATGTTGGCTCACAAATAATGGTATGAATATTAAATTAAGCGTTATCTAACTATTTCCGAATTATTACGCCAAATGTGCATTTTTCAACATTTTGCTTTGATATACGATCACTGTCGAAAAAAATTAAGTAATTAAATTTTCATTCATATTCTTTTGATGGTCTTTCGAACCATATGGAAATTGGCGAGAATCAGAAAATGGTGAGTGTTTTATTGGGTCATTCTACCGGGAATCGCAAAAACCCAGACGACGATATGCACATTTATTTGCCTGAAATTTAATTTAAAACGATTTGAAGCATGAATCGGAGAATTTGTACATTTTTCAAACAAAAAGCAGCCGAATTTATGGGAGATTTCGAGGTAAAATTTTACAATGTCTGTAGCCTTTGTGATAATTAATATCAAAATATTTGTTTACATTGTAATTATTCAGCTTACTTCTCTTATTGTATTCTACACTAAAAATTTAGATATCGCACACCATGTTAAGTATTATTGCTAGGCGCGTTCAGCACACTTTTTCCTGAGTAGATATTCATCCCATACTTCAGTTACCATTAACCTATTGTTGAAATTTTAGAGTATAATACAAATGAAGAAGATCAATCAGGGAAAAGTTTACTTGAGTAATTGATACAAATTAATATCGTATATTTAGTAAATATTATTACTTTGTGAATATAGAATACAACAAAATATTTGTATTTCACTTCTGACGTGTGGTCTTAAGCATACACCGTTTATTTTAAATCAAGACTTAATCCATCTGAGAAGCGAGAGCTACCTTTTTCGTTAGTATCCTCCCAGGTTGGTATCGTACGTTAGTTTTCTGCGTATCTTCCCTTTCCAACGAAATAGCGACATACGTACACAACACTTCCTTTGGAAAATTTGATTCTACTACTAGTTCCACTTCCATCCTGCAGTCTTGCATCACAATCAAATCACTAGTTATACGGACGCTATTAGTTCTTATAATATCATTAAAAGGCACATTCAATGGCTTATCTAACTTCTCTAAATATTTCGTCATCTCGTCAAAATATGTCCATCTGAAAAAAAAGAAACATACTTCATACTACACCTTATAAGATGCATGCATGTTACGCTATATAATATGCACAAGATAAAATTAAACAAATTAATCAACACTATTTCATGTTACGAATATACCCAAGTCCATTAAATAATGTTTAAATTCAAATTCAAAAAACATTTATTGTGCATTACATATGATCACAAATCAAAGACAAAAGGACTAGGTATACTTACAATAGTAGTATCAAAATCTAGCCCTAAAGTAAATCTACAATCTAACAATACGCGATAAAAGGTAAAAACACAAAAAAAATAGTGTTCAAAACTTACAAGAACAGAAAAGATACTAACGAAATCAAAACAAATCGAAATTAAAACTCTGTAAACCATCCAGAACCTCTGCTTCAGATTTCTCTTAATACCCGACTTAGAACTCGGACCAGGAAGCAAACAGATGACGCAGTTGTAAGCGAATGCAGCCAAGAAAGAAAAGCTCGCTCTATAAGCTGCACCATGATGCCGAGGGATATCCAGATTGAAGTTAACGTGTCGAAGTTCAAATCAAATCATTTATCAATGTCAACATTACATAGGTCAAAAGTGAAAAATCTACAAGTTATCTTAACAGTAAACACATACACAATTAATTACTATTAAGAACAAAGTATTGAAAATTACAAAAAACATTTAGTCAATAAAATAAATATTAATATAAGACAAATATTCTTTAAAGGAGTAAAAACAGTTTTCTGTTAAAATTTCCTTATTTTTGGATTTAAACTTACTTAAGGGAAGAGATCTTAAGTCCTCCGGGAGAACATTAAACAAAATTTATTTCCCAATACCCAACACCAGCCTGACACCTTCCTAGCCGCCAATATGAAGGCACAATGTCAGTACAATGTCTCGTTGGGTAACTGTGCACTTCTTGATGTCTTATGTATTTACCAGGATTCTTCTTAACCTAAAGCAAGGTCTCCAGAATATATAGAGAAAGCAATATAAGTACTCCTCACAATCTGAAATAGGCTCTACAATTATCTCGGAAAGCCAATCCACTCATTACCCTAATTGCCTTCCGTTGGATACCAAGAGTCTATTTATACCCCCACACAAGGACAGCATATCAGACATGTGAATTAAAGATGGCATAATAAGCAGATTTCAGACAAGATGGAGAAACTTCAGCTGAGAGGTTGCGAAGTAAATAAACAGATCTGGATAACTTGGCAGCTACCAAGCATATATGAGAGTGACACTGCAGGCGTGGGTCCACACACACTCCAAGAAACCTAACTGCCGTCAGCTCTTCATTTGCATCTTCCCAGTGCCTCATTGAGAAAACCATTCTAATAGTCTTTTCTCTATTAAGCAGTAGATGGTTGCAACTAAAGCATTGCTCAACCCTCTCCTGTGCCGCCACTGAGTCAACCACTGAGGCATTCAAATCTGATGCATGCACCGAGATAGTTGTGTCGTCAGCGAAGAGCGTGTATCCGGAATTTAGATCACCAAATGGTAAATCATTGATGAAAATAAGAAACAATGTAGATACCAATACAGAGCCCTGAGGAACTCCAATATCAACCTCCCGCTCTGCCGACTGCACCCTCGAGTACATCACAGTCTGATATCTACCTTAAAGGTAGGACTGCAACAACATGATACTAATGTGAGAAAAATTGTATGCTCTGAGCTTCTTGAGAAGGATTGAATGGTCAACGCAGTCGAACGCCTTACTGAGGTCACAAAACAACACAGTGTTATATTGTAAGTCATGGAAGCCCCTCAATAAATCTGATATCAAATCAATAATCCCCAAAACCGTGTTTTTATTTTTTCTGAAACCAAATTGAGCCAACTCACTATTAGTTTTCAGCACAGGTGAGCTCACCACTTTTAAATTAACAGTGTTTTCATTAGAGCCTCTGGCAGGGGCTGGACGTCTATTACTTTCCTTTCTCATGGATCTTTTTCCCTTCGCTACCTCCCACTCTTTGTCGTCCTTTCTTTCTTTGTAGGCAGATTTACTTTCTGCATTATACTGAATCAATTGAACTACTTTCGACATTTGAATTTTTCACATTTGTGTTCTCGACAATAAAAACCTCATCATCTGTCGTAGACGGTTTGACAGAAGCCAGCTGATCGCCGAACTCACTGGAAGGGATGTCCGATGTTGCCAAACTCTACTGAATGCCCACGTCTATATTTGTATTTTACTTCACCTTGTTTTCCTCCAATAGTTTTTCTTCCAAAAGGACGTTGTTTCGTGCTAGGATCCTACTCTTCTCAAGCAGTTCCTTGATGATAACTCGAAGCAGGAAATCGTTCTGTAAATCCGATTTTAGAGGGGCGAAGTTTGAGGTTATGAGACCACCTGCACAATCCCCACACAATAATCTTGAATTGTCCATGATTATTACACTATCGGCATAGTCACGAATTGCACATGAATCATCGTAACCTTTTCCACACCCTACACACACTTTAGATTTTTTTCTTTGGTTTTACAGCAAAAATAAGCCGATTTTTGCTCAGAGAAACTTTTACGCGTTTTCCTTGGTGGCGCCATGTTGCCTCGCATTCAAATCACTCCGTCGCACCAGTTTCTCAAAAAGATACCTCGGAGTATGCAAATTCAAAACACAAAACACAAAAGATACAAAATGAATAAACCGCATTTCGTTCAATTTAAAAAGTTTCAATTCGCGAATGAATCGAGTAACGTGGAACATTTGCAATGAAACGAATACAGTGATTATCCCTCTGCAATCTGTTCCGATTTTCATTTGTCAAGCAGGGATCATAAACCACATCAGCGTAGTGAAAATGTGGGACCAAATAGTTAACAACCATCTTCTTTATGTCTCTGTCTAAAAAATGTTTAAATATATAAAGTTGTGTCAGGCTTAGACATGTCCTACGACAAACCTCAGATACATGCCTTTCAAATTTCAGCTTGGAATCGATGAATAGTCCCAAGTTAATACAATCAGACGATCCGATTGCACGACCATCAATCCTCAAGTCCAATCCGTCAGATTCTCCAAGAGAACGACTGGATCCTATCAACATTTGTTGAATTTTATTGGGGTTCAATGTAAGACTATTATATTTCGCCTATAAAAATATCCCTGTTAATATCGTCACAGCCACTACTTTTGGCAGAAGGAGGAAAACTCATAAATAATTGAACGTCATCAGCATAAATATGTATGTTACGAGTTTTTGGGACAAATTGCAGTCAGCAGATGCAATCATAAATAGCAGAGGCCCCAATACCGATCCTTGAGGGATGACACCACAGTTTATTACTCCAAAATCTGACACCAACCACCAGCCAGAGGAATCCAAAACAACCCTCTGCTTATGTCCATGAAGATAAACACTAAACCAGGCATGAATAGAACTCCAATACCATAATAGTACTTAAGCTTTGCCAGTAGAAAATAAAATGGGACCGAATCAAAAGCCCTTGACATAACACGGCAGGTAAGTGAAGTTATTTTCTGATTATCCATTGCAAACAAGCAGTTGTCCACAATGTGTGACAGAGCAGTAACTGCTCCAAATCCCCTGCGAAATCCGGACTGTGCATACACCACTTTCATTTAAGAAGTCTGAAAGTTGCTCATGTAATACTGCTTCAGCAATCTTCAAGGGAACTAACAAAAGGTTTATGGGTCTAGGGTCACTCATGCTACCTATCGGAACGGAAGGCTTCTTTGCAATCGGTCTCACTGAGGACAGTTTTTATGCAGCTGGGAATGTGCCAGAAATTGAAGACTCATTAATGATATGCCAGTGGTGCAGCCACCTGCTCAATAGAAAGTTGGAGCATTTTCGCCGAAATCCTATCAACACCACAAGTGTGATGTTTTTGTTCTAAGATTAAAGATTTAATTTGATCAACAGTACTGAAACAAGAGTCATTAAACCTATCATCAAGGAAAGTGCTGATATAGTTTTCATCAGTTGAAATAACAGGTAAAGAGCCAATAAAGTAGGAGTTATTTTAATTTGGGCTGAAAAGTTCGCTTGGGATTGATGATATTTTGTGAGATCTAGAGACACTCCACCTACGCAAATGATTGCAAAGCTGTCTGGAGTGATTAGAGCAAGATCTAAGTGTTACACAAGAATAAGTCAGCTGCTGCTCCACTTTAACTGCACGATTAAAATAGCTCTCCTCTTGAGAGCATTCAACCTAATCAGCTTGTCCATAAACCATGGTTGTCTGCGCTCTCTAAAGTTGTAGTTAACACAAATAAATGAAGCATGCTCATTGAAGAGCTGCAATAGTTTGTTAGTAAAGAAAGCTACCTTATACCTCATTCATAAGTATATCGAAGAAAAAAAGGAATATTCTTCGCCCCAGTTTAAGTTTAACTACAATTCGTATAGATCGCTCGAGCTATAATAAATAGCAGAAATGCTATTTTCAAGGTGTGTCATTAACCCAGTTTTATTTTCTTATGCTTTAACTGGTTTCTATTTTTCCTGAACTGGGATTCTTTTATACAATGCATTGTTTCTCTGTATACGTTCTATTTGTGTTCTCCTGTACGTCTTACTGACACTTGATATTTTTTCATAGGTTTGCCTTCTAACTCTGTAAATATTTGTTTATAACATTTTACAATGCGAAAATATTTAATAATTAATTTTCTCTAGGCCTTGATTTTCCATTGGTGCCTCACTTGTTTGTAAAATAATTCTTGAGTACTTTTATATACTATGTTGTGGTTTGGAACCTTCGGCAACATGCACTAAAACTGAGCTTTATCCACAATACCGAAACAGAATTTTTGCACTCGACGCGCGTTTCGCTAACCATGTTAGCATCATCAGGAGATGATTAAAAC